>MCJB01021853.1:89829-117048 GCA_002018475.1 Nicotiana obtusifolia | reverse complement strand
TTTTCACATCAACGGGTTTCTTATCTCCCCACGAGTTCGTACATATCAAAAGTTCTCAAATCCGGCCCCAAATGGTCCTCCAAATACCCAATTAAAATTTAAAATCTCAAGCCCTATTTCTTCCATTTTTAGCAAGACTTCAATGATTTTCTAGGTGGATTTCACAATATAAACGAGTTTTAGGTCCAAAATTCTTACCTCCAATTGATTCTCCTTGAATCCCTCGTTAATTTCTTTCAAGAACCTCCAAAAATGAACAACTATGGGTGAAACTATACCCAAAATCGGACAAAATAGGCTTAAAACATTCTGCCCAGGCTTCATGGAGTTGTACTTGCGCTGTGCAGGTTGTACATCCTCTTATCATTATTCCCTTGCTGTACACTTTCTATTAAAACGCTCATAACTCCTTGTAGAAATATCCAAATGAGCAACGGTTTGAAGATTTAGAAACTAGACTCGAAGATATTTCATTTGATAGGTTGTACACTACATAACTCTTTATATATTCCGAGATATGAGTTTCTAAAGTGCATCGAGAAGTTCTGTCAAAACTCCTCCACTAGCCAACTTCGATCTATCGTAACTTTCTGTATATATGTCCAAATGATGAATGCTTTATCATTCTGGAAATTAGATTAAAATGAATACAACTTTCATGTTTTGCAATTTTTCTGATTCCTTATAGATTGCAAGATATGAGCTTCCAAACGGGACTACACGCATCAGTTTTTTCTGCAATTTTCTGCAGATTTTTTCATCTTTTCCAAAGATGAAATAGTCCGTTTAACCACCCAAAACTCACCCGAGCCATTCGGGACCCTGTCCGGATATACCAACAAGTCCTAAAACATATTACGGATTTAGTCGAGGCCTTAAATCACATCCAGCAATGTTAAAAACACGAATCATACCCCAATTCAAGCTTAATGAAACTAATAAATTCCAACTTCTACATTCGATGCCGAAACCTATCAAATCAAGTCCGATTGACCTCAAATTCTGCACACAAGTCATAAATGACATTACGGACCTATGAACTTTTTTTCAAAACTGGATTCCGACCCCGATATCAAAAAGTCAACCCCTCGGTCAAACTTTCCAAAAATCTTCTATTTTCCAACATTCGCCAAAATGCGTTGGATTGTCCTACGGACTTCCAATTTTAAATCCGGACATACGCCTAAGTCCGAAATCACCATACGAAGCTATAGCAACTCTCGGAATTCCATTCTGACCCTCGGATCAAAATCTTGCCTAACAACCGGAAATCGCCAAAATACTAACTCCACCAATTCAAGCCTAATTCTACACGGGACCTCCAAAACCAATTCCGATCACACTCCTAAGTCATAAATCACCTCCCGAAGCTAACCGAGCCATCGAAACTCACATCCAAGCCCTCTAACTCATAAGTCAACATCCGGTTGGCTTTTCCAACTTAAACCTTCTTAAAAGAGACTAAGTGTCTCATTTCTTACCAAACCCACTCCAAACGCAAATTACTCAACTCGATCACATAGAACATGGATAACGAAGCATAATGAGACGGAAAATAGGAAAAATGGAGCGGTAACTCACGAGACGACTAGCCGGGTCGTCACACACATGTCATGTTAAATCCGTTCAACACCCGAACTGCGTGCATGATTTGGTCCTGTAACCCCAATTGCTCTATGATCCTCGATTTGATGATGTTGGTTGAGCTACCTGGATCAATTAACACACCTTTAACTCGAGATTTATTGATAAGTACAGATATTACCAGTGCATCATTGTGGGGCTGTACGATGCCCTCGGCACTTTCGTCGCTGAACGAAATGGTTCTCTCCAGAACATAATCCCGGGAGCATTTTTCCCTCGTGATGTATACTTTAGTGCATTTGATCATTGGCCCTTGGTGACATCGACTCATCCGATGATCATGTTGATTACATGGTGAGGCTCCTCTTGTTCGACCTGTCTGTTGGCATCCCTATTACTAAAGTGGGTTTTAGCTCGATTACTCAACAATTCAGGGAGGTGCCCATTGTTGAACAACCGAGAAACTTCGTCTCTCAATTGTCGGCAGTTCTCGGTCCTATGACCATGGGTGCCCTGGTACTTGCACATCAAGTTAGGATCCCTCTGGGAAGGATCGGACTGAAAGGGTCGGGGCCACTTGGTCTCTTTGATGCGCCCTATGGCCGACATGAGGCTGGCTGCGTCCACGTTGAAGTTGTATTCTGACAATATCGGTGCTACCCTACTCTCGAGCGGCCTATCGAACCCATTTTGTCTCATCAGGCCTCGGCCACTGGCCCCCCGATCTCTTCTCTTCTCGTTCCTTGTAGGATGACGCCCGGATTCGTTTCCTCTTTCCTCCGCACTGTGTGGCTAATATCAATCTCGGGCTGATCTTGGATCAATGACTCTCTTAGATATGTCATCGGACCTGATAGGGTAAACAAATCTGGAAGAGGCCCCGAGCTGATTGTTCTCGACCCTAATATTCGATTGTACCTGTATGGACGTCGACCAAGGTTACCGCTGGGTGCTCCTCCAATTTTTGTTTCAACTGTTGAGAGGCTAAGGAACATCGGGGGTTGAGCCCCTGAGTGAATGCCTGAGTGGCCCAATCATCTGGGACGGGTGGCAGATCCATCCGTTCCACCTGAAATCTTGACACGAACTCCCTGAGCATCATTATCCCTTTGTTTGACCTTGATGGCCCCGGCATGGGCTTTTACGAAAGCATCTGCTAGCATAGCAAATGAGTCAATGGAATTTGGGGGTAAGTTGTGATACCATGTCATTGTTCCCATGGATAGAGTTTCTCCGAACTTCTTCAATAACAATGACGCGATCTCATCATCATCCAAATCATTTCACTTGATCGCGCATGTGTAGGAGGTCATGTTTGTTTGGATCCGTGGTCTCATTGTATTTGGGGATGTCGGGCCTGAAAAACCTTTTTGGGAATAGTTTTGGTGCCGCGCTTGGAGGAAAAGGCTTCTGGATAAAAATTTTTGGAGTCCGGTCCTTTCAGTATCGAGGGTGCCCCCGTGATCTGATCGATCCTTGAATTGTATGTTTTCACCTTCTTATCATTAGCCTCAATTTTCTTCTCACCTAACTCCACCCACTTCGTTAATGCTTCAATTATTTTCATAATCTCGGGATTAACCCCGAGCTCGGCTTCACCCGATCACTCGGTGATTTGTTTGTTACTTCGAGTACTTTTTCGGGATTGTTCGCGCTCGACCCTGTTGGGGGCGTGGCTTTGATTCTACAGCTGCGCTATTATTGCCTGTTGAGCCTGCAACATTTTGAAGATTAGCCATAGGCTTATCCCATTCCAAACTGCTGGTCGGGGTTCCCCGCGAATACTGTTTTCGAGATCAGTTGGCAAATTGGCATCGTTAGCCACCTGTGAGTTAGCATCAACCGGATCGGCAATTGAGACACCGTTGGGATCAGTAGGAGACACATCGTTGCTAGGCACCAAATTATTTTTTTTTCATGATGGCCAGACTCAGCGTCAACGTTCAAGTGAGCAGACTGAGAGGTCGACATTTTTGGGCTGGCCTGAAATTAAAACTTTAAAAAACAAGCGTAAAATAGGGTGTGTTATGAAGATTCGTATCAAATCACCACAATTATCCTTAGCCCCACGGTGGGCGCCACACTGTTTATTTTTAAATCGCATAACAATTAAATTTGTACGCGATTTTACAGATATGTAGTTTGATTCAAAACGAATAATCAAGAAAATTAGATAAACGAGTTAAAAACAAAATAAACGAACAAACCAGTTGTAATGTTATGGCCTAGCTCGAACTTATGTTGAACAGTGACCTCGTCCCCCATTGGACCCTTGGTTCGAGCTCAGTTGTGAATAAAAAACAGAACAATTGAAAAAGAGATTTAGCAGTAGCTAAAAGCAGAAAAACAAACTTGTATTGTTTTGATTTGCGGTGTTACAATGCCCCTTCCAAAAAAAACTTTCCTGTTATATAGAAAGAGAGTTTTATCCCTGTATAAGTATAAAAAAGGTAAAAATCTTCCTTTCTTGTTAATTACGGATCTGTAACCGGCATCGAGTGAGATCCGTGCCGTGATATCTGGTTGGGTGCGAATATCACGGCCCTCTATCTGTCGTGTGTAACAGTTTATCGTGTTTCTCGAGGTCTTAAAACTCGTCCTGGGTCCGGGGCATGTCGCTTTATCAAGCCTGATGATGATCACATAGTTCACCTTTAATGGATCTCGATACGAAGGGTTCTTAGCCTCGATTTCACTCTCGTGCGTCCATGCCTTTCTTCCGTTTTCTTCACCGGAAAATTGGGGTATGAATTATCCCCGATTTTACCCGTGTACACTTATCATTTTTCCTTTCTTTTTATCTCCTTGATGCCTCCAACCTAATTAATTCTCCAAGATTTCATGGTAAACATCAATTTAAAAAACCAGAGGTTTCCTATTGATTACTTTCATTGAGATTTCTTTTATTTTGAATTATTAAATTTGTCTCATTATTAATAATTTATGTAACTATAAGATCGAAGTTACACGATGCAACTTTCTTAAATATTTTTCTTTCAAATTATTGCTTAAACATATTTTAGTTTCAATCAAATTATTAAACTTTTCTTCAAATTTTTAGTATCTAATATTTTTTTTTTTCGTAAGCAAGTCATATATGCTCTACGGCTTTTTGATATTTTGTGCTTCTTTTAGCCCTACAACTTGACAAGTTTCAATTTTTACATCATGAAATTGTCATTAGCATTCTATTATACTTTGAATTTAATGTTAAAATTCAACTATTATACATATTATAATGACAAATATAGATTAGCACGATTATAGTTTCTTTCTGGATAATGTGAAAATTAATAATAAGATCTAAAACACAAAATTTTGGACACTACTTGATATTATAACAAGCATTGTGGTGTATTCACGATTTTAAAATACTGGATCTGTCACTAAATTAGAAGGAATTAAAAGAGTTTAGTTTCGGCCTTCAGCATTGCATCCCTTGAAATTTCTTTTTCTGGTTTTTCTTACAAAAAGCATTATCATCCTTTCCTTGGAGAAAACTTAGACTCAGATGTCTGATGTGTCAAAAGATACTAATTAAAAGATCTTAAGTAGACGTCTTGGCTGCATACCAAAAACTTGCAATTGGAGGAAGCTTATTCCCCGTGTTTGACACACTTATAAGAAGCTTTTCCATGTCAGTGTGCTTCATTACATTGTCATTCCTATGGAAGATACATTTGATTTTATTAATAATTCAGTGTTTGAAACCTCTTGATTTTGTGGATCATAATACTACTAAAAATTTCACAAAAACCAACCGCGACAAACGACCAACTTCGGTCGATCTAAAATCCAAAAGTCAGTTTGTATTTTAAAATATTTTATTTTTTAATTTTTTTACGAAATCGATCAATTTCAGTCGGTTTTTTTTTTGCGCAAAAATGCGAAAAATTATTTTGACGTCCCGCAAAATTTATTTTTTAAGAAACCGACCAACTTTGGTCGGTTTTTCATATAAAATAAATTAAAATTAATATTCAAAAAATCGATCAATATCGGTCAGTTATTTTTCAGTCGGTCACTTTAAAAAACCGACCGATTTCGGTCGGTAATTTTATATTTTTAAAAAAATCGACCAAAATTGATCGATTATTTTTGCGCGAAAATAAAATTAAAAAGTACAAATAAAATAAATGATAGTCTTAAACCAAAATATCAATGGTCTAGTGATAGAATTGTAACGATCTGGCCGGTCGTTTTTAGTATTTTAGCCTCGTTCCCCTATTTATTGCCTCCTAGATATTTTATTGTGGTTATGTGACTTGCGGGGGTGTTTGATTTTGGTTCAGGTGAGTTTCTTTGAGTGAAGTGGGACATATAGTCCCTAAGTTGGAGGCTTAAGTTGTAAGAGGCCGTAGTTTAACTTTTATGTAGTCGACTCTGGAATAAAATTTTGACGTTCCAATAGCTCCGTATGGTGATTATTGACTTTAGAGCATGTCCGAATGTTGATTTGGAGGATCGTAGGTCGTTTCTGGTGGAATTAGCAAAAGATAGAAAGTTGAAGGTTTGGAAGTTTGAGAAGTTTGACCGGAAGTTGACTTTATTGATATCGGGGTCAGATTCTGATTCCGAAAGTTGAAATAGGTCCATCATGTCATTTATGACATGTGTGCAAAATTTGAGGTCAATCGGAGTTGTTTTGGTAATCGGCATTAGTTTTAGAAGTCGGATGTTCATAGTTTCAATAGGCTTGAATTGGTTTGTGATTCGTAGAATCGAGGTTGTTTGCTGTGATTTTAAGTCTCTAGTAGGTCTGTTATGTGTTTTGGAACTTGTTGATATATTCGAACGGGGTCTTAGGGACCCCGGGTGTGATTCAGATTGAATCTAGAACCAATTTGGACTTAATCATTTTTTGCTGAAGCTTTAGCTATTCTGGTGTCATTGCACCTGCGGTGGGAATGGCCGCAGGTGTGGACTTATAGGTGGGAGTGGAGAAGCGCAGAAGCAGATGGGGCAGCCCAGGCCTGGGTTCGCAGGTGCGGACACCTGGGCGCAGATGCATATTTTCAGGCGCAATGATTTCTTCCGCAGAAGCGGAACACTAAGAAGCTTGGGGTGGACCGCAAATGCGACAGTGACTCCGCAGAAGCGGGCTCGTAGGTGCGAGCAATTGGTCAGCAGAAGCAAAACTTCATGGCATTAATTGGAACTGCACCTGCGAAGGATTTTGCTGCAGTTGCAGTGTCGCAGGTGCGACAGTGAGCTTGCAAAAGCGAAAATCTCTAGGCAACAGTGTTAAAAGAATTTTAAATGAGGGTTTCATCTCATTTTTTATTTTTGGACCTTGAGAGCTCGTTTTATGGCGATGTTTCGAGGGATTTTCAAGAAAATCATCGGGGTAGGTGATTCTAACTCGGATTTGGCTATATTACATAAATCTATCGTTATTTTTGTCTTTAATTTAGTGATTTGAATTGAAAATTTGGAAATTTTTTTGAAACTTATTAGACTAAATTCTGGGGATTTGAAAGCCGATTTGAAGTCAGATTTGAGAAATTCTTGTATGGTTGGACTCGTTATCAAATGTGTGTTCGGATTTTTTTAGTTTGGTCGGGTTTGAGACGCGGGTCCGGGGTTGGCTTTTTGAGTTGACTTTTTGGTTCTCTTTATAGATTGCAACTTTATTGTTCGGAATAGCTTCCTATTATATTTATATTTATGGTATGAACTTATTTTGGCTAGATTCAAGCTGTTTAGAGTTAGATACTCACGGGAAAGGCTTGCTAGTGGATTGAGTTACCGTATTTTGAGGTGAGTGTCTTGCCTAACTCTGTGAGGGGGAATTACCCCTTAGGATTGGTGTTGTTTGAGTTAATTGTGGTATGTGGAAGCCGTGTATGCAGGGTGATGAGTGTGTACACGGGCTAAATGTGGTAATTGGCTGGTTTTAGCTATGTAGATCCCTTTCATGCCTGTAATCGATTTGCCATAATATGTCATACTCATCAGCATTAGTATATCTGTACATGCTTTACTTGACGTCGTTAATACTTGTCTTCGTTAATACTTGTCGTATCTCTTACTTTCTAATTGTCTTTACATGTTTAGTTGAAGTTACTGTTCTCTCTATTCCTTCTTTGATCGTTGAGTCTCTTACTTGAAGTCGTTATTTCTTGGAATATATTATTGTTGAATTTGGTATTGAGTTATAAAGACCGTGATTCACATTGAGGCAAGGTTGTAAATTGTTGAAATACTATTCTTGTTGAGATATTTATTCTTGGCTGTTATTGTTGAGACTCTTGTACATATTGTGGTTAAGCCATGGGCTATCTATTGTGGAAATACTATTATTGTTGACTTCTTTGACAAGTTTTCATATTGGGCACTTGAGGTGCGATTTGTGATACGTTATGATATTGTTACGCATGCGATGATGTAAGGATTGTGGTTGAAATGCATGCGGTGAGATAAGGTGGGATTGATACACGTGTTGCTAGTAGGGGAATTACTTGAAGCCGGTATGATAATTTTCAAAACTAAATGCAAGACTCTCGCGCTGATATAAGGAAAGATTGAGAATATTGTTTTGTGATTATGAGACTACGAGGCGGTACCTCAGTAGTGATTCTTGTTGATACTTTTCTATTTCATCACTTGTGTTTTGGGTTGCTTCGTTTCTCTTGGCATATTATTCCTTGTTTTCTTCCGTGATGCCTTATCTGCCTTAGTTCAGTGTAGCTATTCTTGGTATATTTCTTCATTGTTTCATTTCATTGCTTGTTATTATTACACTGTCATATACCTGTTCAATTTTCTTATTTATTCTAGTAGGGCCTTGACCAGACCTCGTCACTACTCTACCAAGGTTAAGCTTGGTACTTACTGGATACCGTGGTGGTGTACTCATGCTACGCTTTTGCACATATTTTTGTGCAGATCCAGGTATATCTTACCAGCTCAGGCATCAGTGAGTCGAGTTCTGATTTGGAGACTTCAAGGTATACCTTCCGGCTCTGAAGGCATCGGAGTCACCCTTTCTATTTAACTTTTTTTTTTCTATAGATACCGTTGTATAGGGATGTTTAGTATTCTCTTGTAGAGCTTGTGACTTGAAATCACGTTATTTTGGGGAGTTTGTTTCTGTTGAGTTGCGGAGTTCATTTATGATACATGTTTAGTTATTTGAGAGTTTTATCACTATCTCAGTTATATTATTCATGTATGTTAGGATACCTAGTCTTATAGACTAGGTGCCATCACGACATTCAACGGAGGAAAATTAGAGTCGTGGCAAGTTGGTATCAGAGCTCTAGGGTCATAGGTGTTACGAGTCACAAGCAGGTTTAGTAGAATCTCGGGAATCGGTAGGGAGGCGTATGTAGTTATCTTTGAGAGGCTATGGAGCTATTAGGAAAAACTTCACTTCTTTGATTCCTTATCATGCGAATTTGTTGACTTCAAAATTATGAATCTTTGACTTTCTATTCTCTCACAAATGGTGAGGACACGCATTGCTGGATCCGATGATCAAACACCCGCGCCCCCTGCTAGAGCCGCGAGAGACCGGGGCCGAGGCAGAGGCCGAGGAGGGGCATGTGGTGCAGCCAGAGCACCTGCTCGAGCTGCAACAAAGGAGCCACCAATAGCTCCAGTTGGGGGACAAGCACCTGATGTGCCTGTTGCTACCCCTACTCTTCAGGAGACTCTCGCCCAGTTCTTGAGCATGTTTGGTACTCTAGATCAGGCGGGGTTGATTCCACTTGCATTGGCCACATCCCAGGCCGAGGGAGGAGCACAGAGTCCCGCAACCGGTACCCCACAATAGGGGGTCCATGTTGACCAGGTACCAGAGGTTATACCAGTGCAGCTGGTTGTCCCAGTTCAGTTTGAGGTTAGTGTAGCATCATCTGAGTGGGAGTAGCTCAGACTGGAGAGGTACAAGAAGTACCATCCTCATACTTTCAGCGGCTTAGATTTAGAGGATGCACATGGCTTTCTTGAGGAGTGCCACTGTATCCTCCGCACTATGGGTATTATGGAGATGAGTGGGGTTGCTTTTACTACATTAGAACTAAAGGGAGCGGCATAGCAGTGGTGGCGAGCGTACGAGTTGGGTAGCCCACCCGAGGCAGCTTCACTCACATGGGCTTAGTTTTCAGAGATGTTTCTAAGAGAGTTTGTTTTCGAAAGCCTTCGGGATGCATGGCATGCAGAGTTTGAGCAGTTGTACTAGGGTGCGATGACCGTATCAGACTATGTATTAAGGTTCAGCGAGTTGTCCCGACGTGCACCTGCCTTAATCTCCATAGTCAGAGAGCGAGTCCGTCGATTTATCGTGGGGCTCAACTATGGTATTAGATTCAGCATGGCTACAGAGTTGGAGACTGATACCCTATACCAGTAGGTGGTAGAGATCGCTCGGAGATTGGAGGGTATGCGGGGCCGGGAGAGAGTGGACAGGGAGGCCAAAAGGCCTCGAGATTCTAGCACATATAGTGGTGCCCGAGTCCCAGTTGCAGCCCGTCATGGTAGAGGCTATGTGAGCCATCTAGTTCATTTAGCACTTCCAGCTTCTAGTGGTATTCCGGCTATTCCCAGGTCTTAGGTTGCCCATTATGCACCGCCATTGTCTAGTACACCTCCTGCACGGGGTGCTTTCAGCGGTCAGTCTAGCCAACCGGGCCTGAGCCAATTTCAGTAGCCACATCCTCCGAGAGCTTGTTTCTAGTGTGGTGATACTCGTCATATGGTGAGGGACTGCACTAGACTTAGGAGGGGTGCACCCCCACAGACTACTCAAGCTCCAAGTATGCCACAAGGTCCCCAGACTTCTCAGGCCGTGGTTACCATACCAGTTGCCACTCAACCTACTCAGCCAGCTACGGATGGAGGTCAGGCGGGTAGGGTTCCCCCTAGAGGGGGAGGCCAAGCTAGATGTTTTGCTTTTTCGGGTAGGACAAAGGCAGTTGCATCAATGGCAGTCATCACAGGTATTGTTTCGGTTTGTTATTTAGATGCATTAGTCTTATTTGATCCAGGATCCACTTATTCATATGTATCATCTTACTTTGCTCCGTATTTGGGTATATCCCGCGATTCTTTTGAATTCTCCTGTCTATGCGTCCACGCCTGTGAGAGATTTCATTGTTGTTGACCGTGTGTATCGGTCGTGTTTAGTTGTTCTGGGTGGTTTTGAGACTAGAGTTAATTTCTTATTACTCAGTATGGTAAATTTTGATGTTATTTTGTGCATGGACTAATTGTCGCCCTATCATGCTATTCTCGATTGTTACGCCAAGATGGTGACATTGGCTATGCTAGGTTCGCCGCGGTTGGAGTGCAGGGGTACTTTGGATTATGTTTCTAGTAGGGCGGTGTCTTTCCTCAAGGTACACGGATGGTTGGGAAGGGGTGTGATGCATATCTAGCATTTGTGAAGATGTTAGTGTTGATACTCCTACTGTTGAGTCAGTTCCGGTAGTGAGAGATTATCCAGATGTATTCCCGGCGGATCATCCGGGCATGCCGCCCAATAGGGATATCGATTTTGGTATTGACTTATTGCCGGGCACTCATCCCATTTCTATTCCACTATATCGTATGGTCCCAGCGGAGTTGAAGGAGTTAAAGGAGCAGTTGCAAGAGTTTCTTAATAAGGGTTTCATTCGGTCCAGTGTGTCACCATGGGGTACTCCGGTCTTGTTTGTAAAGAAAAAGGATGGTTCTATGCGCACGTGTATTGATTATCAGCAGTTGATCAAGGTGACAGTGAAGAACAAGTATCTATTGCCATGCATTGATGACCTATTTGATCAGCTACATGGTGCCAGAATGCTCTTAGAGATTGATTTGTGATCAAGTTGTCACCAGCTAAAGATTCGTGATCCGGATATTCTGAAGACTGCCTTCAGGACTCGGTATGTTCACTATAAGTTCCTTGTGATGTCATTTGGGCTGACCAATGCCCCAGCAACATTCATGCACTTGATGAACAATGTATTCCATCCTTATCTTGACTCATTCGTCATTGTGTTTATTGACGACATCTTGGGGGTACTTCTAGAGCCGGGAGGATCATGAGCAGCACATGAGGATCGTGCTTCAAACCTTGAGGGAAAGTAAGTTGTATGCAAAATTTACAAAGTGAATTCTGGCTTGATTCGATGGCGTTTTGGGTCATGTGGTGTCGAGTGAGGGGATCAAAGTAGATCCGAAGAAGATTGAACTAGTGCAGAGTTGGCCCAGGTCGTCTTCAGCCATTAAGATCTGGAGTTTTCTTGGTTTGGTAGGGTATTACTGTCGTTCCGTTGAGGGTTTCTCATCTATTACTGCACCTATTACCAGATTGACCTAGAATGGTGCTCCATTCAGATGGACCGAGGAGTATGAGGAGAGCTTTCTAAAGCTCAAGATTGCTTTGACTACAACCCTAGTATTGGTGTTGCCTACATGTTCAGGGTCTTACACTGTATACTGTGATGTGTCACGTGTTTTCCTCAACTCGGTGTTGATGCAAGACGGTAGGGTGATTGCCTACACATCTAGATAGCTGAATGTACATGATAAGAATTACCCTATCCATGACCTGGAATTAGCAGCTATTGTTCATGCCTTGAAGATTTGGCGGCACTATTTGTAGGGTGTCCCTTGTGAGGTCTATACTGACCACCAGAGTCTACAGCATCTGTTCAAATAGAAGGATCTTAACTTGTGGCAGCAGAGATGGTTATAGTTGCTTAAGGACTATGATATTACCATTCTATATCATCTCGGAAAGACCAATGTGGTGGCTGATGCCTTGAGTCAAAAGTCTGAGAGCTTGGGCAATTTAGTGTATCTACCGGCAGCGGAGAGGCCATTAGCATTAGATGTTCAGGCCTTGGCCAACCCGTTTGTTAGATTGGATGTTTCGGAGCCGAGTTGAGTTTTGGCATAAGTGGTTTCTCGGTCTTCTCTATATGATCGTATGTGGAGGTGAACCCCTCTTGAGTCTGGGGCAGTCTCTAACCATATGATGGGTATCGCCACACTTAAAGCAAGCTCTCAGTAGGCGTGGCTGCTAGGATTGGCTCGGGCCTGGTTGGCTGGACTGGCTGCTGAAGGCACCCCATGCAGTTAGTGCATTAGAATGTGGCTGAGCAAAGTGTGCAACCTGAGATCTCGGAATAACCAGAGCACCACTAGAAGATGGAAGTGCTGAATGATATGTTGGCTCATATAGCCTCTACCATGACGGGCTATAGCTGCAGCGTGGCCACCACTAAATCCTCCTGTACCTTGAGGCCTCTTGGCCTTCCTGTCATCTCTCTCACGGCCCTGCATAACCTCCAACCTTCAGGCAATCTCCACCACCTACTGATATGGGGTATCTTTCTCACACTCTCGAGCCACGGTGAATCTTATACCACAGTTAAGCCCCTCGATGAATCTACAGACTCACTCTCTAACTGTAGAAACCAAGGCAGGTTCATGTCTTCAAAAATCACTGAATCGGACAACATACTATGACACTGTCATAGTACCCTGGCGCGACTACTCAAACTCTGCGAGCCATGCATCCCTAAGAGTCTGATGGACAAACTCTCTCAAGAACAACTCTGAAAACTGAGTCTATGTAACTGAAGCTGCATCGGCTAGGCTACCCTCCTCGTACACTCACCATCACTGATATGTTGCTCCTGACAGCTGGAATGTAGTGAAAGAAACCCTAATCGTCTCCACAATACCCATGGTGCGGAGAATACAGTGGCACTCCTCTAGAAAACCATGTGAATCCTCTGAAGCCAAACCACTAAAAGTAGGAGGGTGATACTTCTTGAACCTCTGAAGTCTAAGCTGCTCCTTCTCAGATGCTGCTGCCCTAACCTTGGGCCGAACCGAAATATAGGCTGTAACGTATAATTTCTAGGACCTGATCACTATGGATCCGCTGCTCTAGAATATGGGTCGTGGGAGTCAGAGCTCCTCATCCAGTCTGAGATGTGGCTGGTGCGAGTGGAATCAACCCTACCTGAGCTAAGGTACTGAACATGCTCATGAATTGTGCGAGGGTCTCCTGAAGTGCAGGGGTGGCAACAGGCGCCTCGGGTGCTTGCCCCCCAACTGGAGCTACTGGTGTCTCCTCTGTCGCAGCTTGGGCAGGTGCTCTGGCTGCACCACGTGCCCCTCCTCGGCCTCTGCCCCAGCCTCTCGCGACTCTAGTAGGGGGAACGAGTATCTGATTGTCGGATCTAGCAGTGCGAGTTCTCACCATCTGTTAGAGAATAGAAAGTCAAAGATTTAGTTTTTCTTTCCGAAGTCAACCAATTTGAACGATAAGGAATCAAAGAAGTGAAGTTTCCTAACAGTTCCATGGTCCCTCGAAGATAAGTATAGACGTCTCCGTACTGATCTGCAAGACTCTACTAAACCTGCTTATGACTCGTAACACCTATATACCTAGAGCTCTGATACAAACTTGTCAATCCTAATTTTCCTCCGTAGGATGTCGTGGTGGCACCTAGTCTCTATAACTAGGTAAGCCTAACATTTAATAATAACTTGACAGAAGTAATTAACAAAAATGCTACAACAAGTCTGATAAATTGATATAATCTTTTGAAATAGAATCTCAACAACACACTTCCTAAAACTGGTGGAACTGAGTCAAATGCTCTACAAAGTAAACTAAAATCTCCACTACATCACTGTATGAATGAAAATACAACATGGAATAAATATAAAGGAAGTGACTCCGAGTCACGCGGACGCCAAGCAGGCATACCTCTAAGTCTCTGTAAAGCAGCTAATAGTGGATCACTAACGTCCAGCACGAGTAGACGTACCTGGATCTGCTAAAAAAGATGTACGGAAGCGTAGTGTGAGTACACCAATCAAGCCTAACCTCGATAGAGTAGTGACGAGACCAAGTTAAGACACCTACTAGGATATAAATAAACAATATGAAAACATAATAATGATAAATAATAGAAGGCAGATAAATAAATGATACGAAACAAGTTAATAGCATGAACTAATACCGGATATGTAAGCATGGAAATAACATAAAGGAAGCAATTAAAGAGAACCACATTGATCTTATAAGGGCAATAACTGATAGAACAAGGAAGAACTAAACAACAAGAAGTGTTTCCACCAATAACTCCTTGCAACACTAAATAAACAACAAGAATCACAACGAGGTACTGCCTCGTGTACAATAAGAATTATAATTGAGGTACCGCTTCGTATATAACAAGAATCACAACCAAGGTACTGCCTCATATTCACATTTCTCAATTTAAATCATAATCTTTCCTTATACCGTTGCGTGAACCTTACATTTAAATAGTTTTGAAAATATTTTTCCCGAAATAGCTACACACACTTTATCCCACCTTATGGCACCGCGTCACTTTACGTAATTCCCTTACAAGCAACATGCATATAAGTCTCGTCTTATGTCGCCGCATGCACGTTAACCCCTATTCTTATACCGCCGAATACGCGTCAGTTTCACATTACAATAACAAATGCGCCCCACAAGTGCCCATATGTCATAGCTTACCGATAATCAACGATATCAATGTTTCCACAACAATAGCGCTCAACCACAATGTGTACAAGAATATCAACAATAGCAATGAATGTAAATTTCTCAACAAGAAAGATGTCTCAACAATTAATACTTCGCCTCAATGTAATAACGGCTTTCACAACTTCAACACCAATAGCTCAACAATGAGAAAGGTATGTGTAACCATGATACTAAATAAGAATAACTCATAAAGGAAGACATAACACATACCGATGATTTCAAATAAGAATAATCAACAATGAAGGAGATAACATGTAACAATAACTTCAAAGGATGTTAATCAACAATGAAAGAGATAACATGTAACAATAACTTCAAAGGATTTTAATCAATAGGAAAAAGATAACATGTAACAATAACTTCAAATAATAATAAATCAACAGTGGAAGAGATAGCATGTGACAATGTAAGTGGCAACAAGTTCAACTAAGGCAAAAGAGCAAAATATCAAGTAAGATGTATAACAAGTGTTAACAAATTCATTTAATACATGTAAGTATAGACTAACACAAATAAGAGTAGAATGACTATGAGAATTTAGAACATGATATGACAATTCAATTAAAGCATGAAAAGAGTCTAAGTAGCCTAAACCGGTCAAATACCACATATATATCCGTGTACCCACTTGTTACCTTGCGTACACGGCTTTTACATAACACAGATGACACAATCAATCCCAAATCCTAAGGAGTAGGTCCCCCGCACAAAGTTAGGTGAGATACTTACCTCAACTAGGCCAATTCAACCCTTAGAAATATCTATTCCCCTAAATTTTGCCTACATATGGCTCAAATCTAACTAAAATTGACTTAATATCATCAAACAATGCAATAAAAATCAATTACAATAGATAAAGCCATGATATTTACACTTTTCTCAAAAAGTCAACAAGAGGCCCACCGGGTCAAAATCCGGGTCCAATGGTAGAATCCGATTACCCATGATCCCACGAGTTCATATGTGATTAGTTTTAAATCCGAGTCAAAATCGACTGTCAAAACTCAAATTCTTATTTTTAAAAACTTGACAAAGTTTCACAAATTTTTCCTTTGATTCACATGATTTTGATGTTAAAATCTAAGATATATTGATGAAATATAGTTGGAAATAGATTAGAATTATTTACCCAAAGTTTGTAGATGAAAATCCCCTCTCCAAAGCATCTCCTACCGAGTCTAGGGTTCTAAAATGAGAGAATATGAGATGAAATCTAGACTTCTAGCCCTTTTGATAAGCTGCAGACGTCGCAATTGCAACATGGGTTCACAATTGCGAACCATCGCATTTCCGAAGAATTTATCACAAATGCGACCTATGACCAGCCTACAGAGACTTTGCAATTACGAGAAATGGATTCGCAAATGCAAACCCTGTCCCTTTGCAAAAGCGACAGATTAATCGCAAATGCGAGCTACCCAAAATCCTAAGTCACTTCGCACTTGCGAGCCAGGTATCGAAATTGCGATACCTAAGCCCCCTTGCTATGCTGGCAATTGCAAACCTGGTGTTCGCAAACGTGATACCTGAAGCATCAGAACACCACATTCTGCATTTTCAGTCCAAAACACTCTAATACATATCCGAAACTCATCTGAGCCCTCGGGGATCCAAACCAAACATCCATACAAGTCTAAAAACATCATTCAAACTCGCGTGCGCAATCAAAATACAAAAATAACATCTAAAACTATGAACTGAACACTAAAATGCATGAATTTCAAAGTAAAGTTCAAGAATCTTTAGAATTACAACTAAACGTCTGAATCTTATCAACTTCTATAGATAAAAGTCAACCTACGGTCAAACTTTTCAACTCCAAATTGCTAAATTTTGGAAAACAACACAAATCAACCTACGGAAATCCGAAATCAATTTCGGGCATACGCCCAAGTCCGAAATCATGATACCAAGCTATAGAAGCCATCAAAACACTGTTCCGGGGTCGTTTTCGCAAATGTCGATGTTTGGTCAACAAATCTAACTTAGGCTTCTAAGTCAAGAATCAAAGTGTCTGAATCAACCCAAAATCTTCTCGGAATGAAATAATGAACTACACAAGTCATAAAACCATAAAAACACAGGTGTGAAGCATAAAAAGGGGTAACGAGGCGTAATTACACAAAACGACTGGTCGAGTCATTACAATTAGCTCATTAGGCTTGAATTGGGGCACGATTTGCAGTTTTGATGTTGTTTTATGTGATTTGAGGCCTCGAGTAAGTTCATGTTATGTTTTGAGATTGGTTGGTATGTCTGGACAGGGTCCACGGGCCTCGAGTGTGATTATGATTGAGTTCGGATTCATTTTGGACTTGTTGGAATTGCTGAAGAATCAGACTTCTGGTGCTTTCGCATCTGCTATGGGATTGGCCGCATATCCGGAGCCACAGGTGCAGCCTATGTTGCTAAGGTACGAGGTTGGCCAGGCTGGGGGTAGTCCGCAGATGCGCACATGTTTTTGCAGAAGCAGATGTGCTTCTAGGAGGATGGGTCCGCAGAAGTGGAGTTGACTGAAGGAACAAGGATCGCAGATGCGGAAGGGGCTCCGCAGGTGCGAGAGTGTGACCGTAGAAGCGGTAGGTCAGGATTTAAGTGGACTTCACAGGTGCGTGGTTTTGACTGCAAATGCGGTATTGTTGGTGCGAAGTTTTGGAGCACAGATAAGATTTTGCTGGCAAACTTCAAATATTCGAGTGTCGGAGTGTTTTCTCTTTTTTGGATTTGTGGAGCTCGGTCTAAGGCGATTCTTGGAGTGCTTTTCATCCTAATTGAAGAGGTAAGTGAAGTTTATTCAATTTGGTGTTAGATATTGATTACGCATTGATATTACACCTAATTTTCATAAATCTAAGGTGGGAATTAGGGATTTTTTAGACTATATTATTGGAGAGTGAGATTTTATGATTTGAGGGTCAATTTGTGGTTGGACTTGGATGATTATTGTATGTTTGGACTCGTATTAGAATGGGTGTTTGGAGTTCGTGAGTTTGGTCGGGTTCTGAGGTGGGACTAGGGTTGAATTTTTGGGTTGTGTTAAAAATCTTAGCTTTATCTTTAGGAATAGTTTCCTATGGCTTTTATTGATGGTATTAAATTATTTTGACTAGATTCGGTTCGTTCGGAGATTGAATCGCGAGGGAAGGGCTTCTAAGAGTATTGATTTGGCTTGCTTGAGGTAAATATCTTACCTAATGTTGGTTGAGGCACTAGTTGCCTAAGTTATTTGTGATAGATACGTGCTATGTGTGGTGCACATGTGCGGGACTGAGTCCATGTGCATGCACCAGGGTTTTTATCCATGCTCGGGGTAGTGCTTAGGATATGAAATGCCTTGAGTTGATTGTTAAAATGTTGTGATGCTTCTCATACTTGTATCCCATTGTGAACTAATTGAGTCATATATGAGGTTACATAGAGGTTAATCTCCTGATTTAACTTGATAAATTGCTGTTTTTGTAATGGAATTGCTGGTTTAAGCTATGATTGCACACTTTGCTCATGCATACCCTGTAGCATGTCATTTACACCAGTCTAGGAGTATGAAAGTTGATATTCATTGATCATGTACATGTAATCTTGTTTATTTGTTTTGGTGTGTGATATGATCTAGACTGATAGCCCATGAACCCACCGGGCGGATTGAGATATTGTGCGTGTGACCACACCCGACGGATTGAGATATTAAGCCTGTGATAATGAAAGGTGGATTGTGATTATTGGAACATGACTTGTTCGTGCAATATGTGAGTTTTTCATGCGGATCTAGATATTGGTATTATGTCATGTGATCCGTACGTTCGGTTGATATTAATAGCATATGAGTTGTCAGTGCAGCACGTGAGTAACCCGTGCAGCATGTGGATATAAATCTATCCCCCTAGGGTCACCTCTCATGTTTCGCTATTGATGGTGCATATGCGGATTGAGGAAAACTGATTAGTGGTTCGGTACATATATGGAAATATTGAGGAAAATCTGGCTAGTGTTTATTTGGATTTTGCATTTCATCTTTACTTGCAACTTCCTTTAACATTTACCTGAATAACTTGCATATCATCTTTATATGATAGATCATTGATTGATCAAGAAATGCTAAGAGAATGTTGAGAACCAAGGAAGTTTTATTTGTGATTTCATGATTTGATCGTACTTTTGTTTTATACTTGTTAGAAATTATGAACTGTACAGGTTATAGCAATTACTATTTATAATTCTTGCTTCTATTACCTCGCCAAAGTCAGTTATGATACTTGCTGGAAAATGGGCTCGGTTGTACTCATACTACACTCTGTACTTTATTGTGCAGATCTAGGTGTCAGACCCAGTTATCAGTAGCGGAGTTGCTTCTTGAGATGATCATCGGGAGACGAGGTAGAGCTGCATTCTTGACCGCAGTATTGGCATCTCTTTTCTTATGTATTGTTGTCTTTATTTCAAACACTATTGTATTTGGCCATTTCAAACTTGTATTTACCGTATTAGAGCTCATGATTATGTATTTACCAGTTATTAGGGATTTTATCATGTATTGGTGGTATTATGTTATATTTGAAAGCTTCAGACTTGTGTCATTTTATTAAATTCTGTTATTTATTTTCTTCTTCTTGTTATGTTCGACTTGCCTAGCAAGTACGTCAGGCGCCGTGACTCCCAATTGGTGGTTTTGGGTCATGACACAAATCTAGGGTTGTTCTCTCTAGCGACGCTGGAGGTGACAAGGTGGATACTTGGCAGCCATGGCTGCTCCAACGGGTAGACAGCCTCCCCATAATGTTATTCTACCTCCCCAACCATCTTCTTTTGCTTCCCTTCTCAAGCCAACCACTTCCACATCCCCCATTCAACCTATTCGCATGAAATCCATTATTTATCATTATGCAGAGCCTACCTCAACTGTTGCAGTCTGGATCTCTTTCGCAGGCCTACGTCTTTTTTTTTTTTTAATTACGGAAGGACTATTTTCTTTATCTTCACCTATTGGGAATCCATTAACTGTAGATGAGGCAACTAAAATCGAATATGACCTAGTTGTGCTAGGGCTATAGTTGAGGTCGACTTTGCTAGGTGAATACCCTCAAAGAAGACGAATTGATTGTACCGACCCGATTGGTCATTTTAAGATTTAGAGGGAGATCTTGAGTACATCATATAAGGTATGGTGACTTGTGCGTGTGGTTGGATTCGGTTTCTGAGTGGTTCGTAATTGATTTGGAAGAGTGATTTTCATTATAGAAGCTTAAGTTGTAAGAGTTGACCGGAGTTTGGCTTTTATGTACACGACTCTGGAATGGTACTTTGATGACTCCAATAGTTTCATGTGGTGATTTTGGACTTAGACAGGTGTCTGTATGTTGATTTGGAGGTCTGTAGGTTGATTTGGTTCTTTTTGGTGAAAGTTGGATAGCTGAAGGTTTGAAAGATTGATAGGTTTGACCGTGAGTTGACTTTGTTGATATCAGGCTCGGATCGTGGTTCCAAGAGTTGGAATAGGTCCATTGTGTCATTTGGGACTTGCATGCAAAATTTGAGGCTATTCCGGGTTGGTTTGATGTGTTTTGACATGAGTTTTGGAAATTGAAAGTTCATTAGTTCATTAGGCTTGAATTGAGGTGTGATTCGTAGTTTTGATGTAGTTTGTTGTGATTTGAAGCCTCGAGTATGTCCGTGTTATGTTATGAGATTAGCTGGTGTGATGGGGCGGGGTTCCGAGGGCTGCAAGTGTGTTTCTGACGAATTTCAGATCATTTTCCCTCAAGTTTGAATTGTGGATTTTTTACTAATCTGGCGTTCATTGCGATCATGGAGAATAGGTCGCGATCGCGAATGGTTATTTGGGAGTCTTTGTTCTGGTCATCACATTCGTGATGTTGTGTTCACCTTCGCGGAGCATTAATGAGCTGAGTTCATCGCGTTCGTATATGTGCTGTCACGTTCGCGAAAGTGAGGGCTGAACGGGGCAGCCAGGTGTTTGCCTTCCGCGTTCACTAAGGCCAGGGCATGCGTGGGTCGCGTTCAGGGCTTCAGACCGTGTTTACGAAGGAGTTATATTAGCAGCTTTTGATTTGTTCTTCGCTATTGCAAAGAAGATCCCGCGATCGTGAAGAGGACCCCTGGACAGACCTATATAGTACTCTATTTCGAGGGCTTTTGTTATTTTATCACATTTTGAGTTAGAGAGCTCGATTTTTGGAGATTTTGGAGGGGATTTTCACGATTTGGATCGGGGTGAGTGTTTTTGACTCGGATTTGTCTATTATTCATGATTCCATCTTTGTTTTTTTCATTTAATTGGTGATTTGAATTGGAGAAATTGGGGATTTTTGTAAAAACTTTTCTAAAGCATAATTTAAGGATTTGAAGATCGATTTGAGGTTAGAATTGGATGATTTTTGTATGGTTGGACGCGTATCAGAATGGGTGTTCGATTTTTGTGAGTTTTGTCGGGTTTCGAGGTGCGGGCCTGGGGTTGACATTTTGGGTCGAATTTTCGGTTTTCGTTAAAAACCGAATCATTATTATTCATTATCTTTTCATATGGATCTTATTTATGATATTAAATTATGTTGGTAGATTCGGGCCATCTGGAGGTTGTTTCACACGGGAAGGGCTTCTTAGATTATTGATTTAGTTTTCTTGAGGTAAGTATCTTGCTTAACTTTGTGTAAGGGAAACTACCCCGTAGGATTGGGCTTAATTCCACTATTTGAAATATGAGGAAGACCTGTACGCGAAGTGACGAGTATGTACATGGCCTTATATGTGGAAATTGATCGGTTTAGACTCTTAGGTTTTTTATATGTATTTAATTGGAGTTGTCGTATTATGTTGTATCTACCATTGTCGAGTTTACTCTTACATGCTTTAATTGAAGTTGTTATTACATATTATGTATTTCATTGTCAAGTTTAATCTTAAATTCTTAATTGAAGTTGTTACCTCTTTTATAATCATGTTTCCTCTTTTATTCTTGATTTATTCTTATTTGAAGTTTTGATTACATGTTACATCTTTTATTGTTGAGTTACTCTTATTTGAAGTGGATATTACATGTTATATCTTTTATTGTTTAGTTTATTCTTATATGCACTTGATTGATGTTGTTTTTATATGGAATATCTTCTGTTGTTGAGTTTATTCTTCTATTTCAATGTGTTGGCGCGGAGACTGTTGTATACATCGTTGTTAAGCCGTGGGCTATGTGTTGCGATATTGGTATTGCTATTTTGGAAACGTTGTGGCATATGGGCACGTGTGGTGCTAGTTGATATGGTGTGTTGTTGTCACCTTGGCACATGTGGAATTGTTAAGAGAATTGTCGGGGTGGTTTG
The DNA here is from genome assembly GCA_002018475.1 of Nicotiana obtusifolia. Taxonomy (NCBI): domain Eukaryota; kingdom Viridiplantae; phylum Streptophyta; class Magnoliopsida; order Solanales; family Solanaceae; genus Nicotiana; species Nicotiana obtusifolia. The sequence continues at coordinate 94,605 of MCJB01021853.1, read as the reverse complement.
CACGAGGTTTTTCCGTGGTATCGATATTATTGATATTTGCACATGTGGCGAGACAAGGCTGGCTCTCTCTCTCTCTCTCTCTCTCTATATATATATATATATATATATCGGGTTTGAGCATGTGGCGAGATAAGGTGAGATAATTGTGATGCGCGTGTGGCGAGACAAGGCGAGGTTTTACTTTATTGTTGCGCATGTGGCGAGACAAGGAGGGCTATGTCAGGGATGATATGTGATGGCGTGGGGGCATATTCTTGATAATATTTGAGCAGTGGTGTCACTTCCTTGTTGTGTCATGCATATTACATGATTTGTTGTGTTGTTTCTAATGTGCTACTCGATGTTTCTAATAATACTTGTTGACTTAGGTTGTGATAGTACACGTGCATATGCATACACCATAACATGTCATTTATACCAGTTCAAAAGTATGAAACTTGATTCTTTGATCATGCACATGTATTCTTGTACATCATGCCTTCTCTGCGATATGGTTGGAATGTTAGCACGTGACCACGCCGGGTGGATCGAGATATTTAGCCTGTGATCATGCTGGGCAGATTGTGATATTGGCTTGTGACCTTGTCGGGCAAATTGTGATAGTAAGCCTGTGACCATGATGGACAGATTGTGATATTGGCACATGAGTTGTCCGTGCAGTTATGATTGGTAATGTAGGCAGAAGGTTCCATGTCTATATGATTCGTGATTGGGGACTTGTGATTTGTCATCATGAGGTGTGGTACCTCAGGGTGATTCTTGTTATAAACCTAGTGTTAGAACAGCTTGATTATTTGGTTATCAATTGTTTTCTTTGATTGGTCTCACTAGTACTTCAACTGTCCTCTAGTTGTTTTGCTGCATTATCACCTGGTTATCCCTTGTTGCCATTTGTTGCTTTTACTTTCTAATGCTAGATTTAAATTGTTATTCTTTCCATGTTTAGCTTGTATTGATACTCGTCTCTCTATTAGCTTTATATAATACGTTACACAGGTTATTATGTCTAGTAGGTGTCTTGACTTGTACCTCGCCATCACTCCACCAAGGTTGGTACTTACTGGGTACCGATTGTGGTGTACTCATACTGTGCTTCTGCATATTTTTGTGCTGATCCAGGTACTTTGGAGCATGTCGGACATTAGTTAGCTGTTGTGTTATGCTGCGGAGACTTCAAGATATACCTGCCATTTGCGTTCGCAACCCTCCGAGTCACCTTCTTTTGCCTTTCATTTCTACTATTTATTTCCATTCCAGAACAATATTTTATATAGTGATTTCCATTGTACCTAGTAGAGGTTATGACTCTGTAGTACTTAGTTTTGGGAATTTGTAGTGATTATCACCGTGTTGGCATGTATCACCTTTAAACTTCTCCTTTATATTAATTCCTTCTTCATATTATATGTTTAACCGGTTTAACTGTTGTAAGTAACCGGCTTATCTAGTCTTACAGACTAGGTGCCATCATGACGCATATGGCGGGATTTTGGGTCATGACATTGATATTAGTTGATGACATGACGTGTAAGGTTTGATCAAACTAGACTAAAATTTATTATGATTACCGGTGTTTTAAAAGGCGTGGCGTAAGTCGAGGCATTTTATCTAACATAGGGCGAGGCACAAGCCTTGAGGCACAGAGCTAAGCCCCATGAGTATTTAATTTTTAATACTTTATAAATTAATAAAAAATATATATATATATCCCGCCTTAGGCGTCGTGATGGCACCTAGTCTCTAAGACTAGGTAAGCTGATTACATACAACAGTTAAACCAGAAAACACGATTTTTTGAAGCTGAGTTTAATATAATTATCAAAATAAAGGTGATACAAGCCTACGCGGCAATAATCATAACAATCCTCCTAAGACTAGGTAGTACAGAGTCACGAACTCTAGATGAATACATAGAAATATCTCAAAATCAAAATACAACATTGTTCGGATAATGAATTGACAGTACAATCAAAAGAAAAAGGACTCGAAGGGACTGCGACGACAAAGCAATTGTACCTTAAATCCTCACAGTGAAGAAGATATCTCTGCCTGAGTCTATAATCTCCAATACCTGGATCTACACAATGCAATATGCATAAGTGTATTATGAGTAAACCACGGTTGGTACCTAGTAAGTATCAAGACTAACCTCGGTAGAGTAGAGACGAGGTACAAATCAAGACACATACTAGTCATAATACCTGTGTAGTATATAAGTAAAAAGCTAATAATGGAAGCAAGAATCAGTAAATGACAACAAGGAATAAGCATGTGATATAAACAATAAAGTAATTCTAACACCATTAAGTACCAGTGAACTCAATAAAGGAAAAGCAAATGGCAACTGAATATTCAAACCGTTCTAACACAAGTTTCACAACAAAATAACTCCGAGATACTCATCCCAAAACAAGTCATGAGTCCCGAGTCACACTTCATATGCTCATGGTAGCTTGTGCCTACATTATTAATCATAACCGCACTGTCAACTCACGTACCAATATCTCAATGCGCCCGCATGGTCACAAGCTCACTATCACAATCCGTCCGGCGTGGTCACATGCTCACTATCACAATCCTCCCTTACAATATATCAATAGCCACCCGAATCACTCCGCACAATCAACAATAGTGAGATGCCACCCTTATACTCTACATAGCAACAATCAATCCACACAACACACCCACATGTGCAGACATCACAACAACACGACATATTATCTCGTACCACAAGTGCCCATAGGCCACAACCTTCCCTATACAACGATACCAATATCACCACAACACATATCGCATGGCCCAACCACGATGTGTACAAGAATCTCGATAGCAACAAAGTGAAATGGGAAGAATAACTCCACAATAAAAGATACTCCATTAAACAACAACTTCAACTAAAACAGGTTAATGGCTCTCAATAACTTCAACTTCAATTAATTGCCTAAGAGTAAACTCAATAATGAAGGTATCTCCATGAAATGACAAATTTAAATACTAGTGTATGAAATAAGATAATAATGAAAGAGATGGCATGAAATAACAACTATGTCTAAATGCATGACTGACAACATAGGGATATCATGTAATAGAAACTTCAAATAAGGATAATTCAACAATAAAAGAGGTAACATGACAATAAAAGATGTAACAACTTCAAATAAGCATATAAAAGCAAACTTGACAAATGAAAGATAGAACATGTGCTAATAACTTCAAATAGGGCATGTAAGGGTAAACTTAGTAGGGAGAACATAGCATGATATGAAAACTTCAGTTAATGCTTGGAACAACCCTAGGAGTCTAACTAGTCAAATGCCACATATAAGCCCATGTACACACTCCTCACCTCGCATACACGTCTTCCACATAATTCAAATAATACAATCAACCAAAATCCGATGGGGTAGTTTCTCTACTCAAGGTAAGGTAAGATACTTACCTGTGACGATCCGGCAAGTCGTCTCGTGGGTTACCACTCCGTCTTCCCCATTTTCTGTCTCATTATATTTCGTTATCTGTGTTTTACGTAACCAAGTTGAGTAGTTGAGTTTGGAGGGAAATTGGTAAGAAATGAGACACTTAGTCTCTTTAAAGAAGGGTTAAATTGAAAAAGTCAACCGGATGTTGACCCATGAGATAGGGGGCTCGGATGTGATTTCCGATGACTCAATTAGTTTAGGGAGAGGATTTATGACTTAGGAGAGTGGTCGGAATTAGTTTTGGAGGTTCCATTTAGAATTAGGTTTGAATTGGAGAAGTTAGAATTTTGGCGATTTCCAGTTGATAGGAGAGATTTTGATCTGAGGGTCGGAATGGAATTTCGAAAGTTGCTGTAGCTTCGATATGTGATTTATGACTTTGCAAAATTTGAGGTCAATCGGATTCGATTTGATAGGTTTCGGCATCGAATGTAGAAGTTGGAATTTGTTAAGTTTCATTAGGCTTGAATTGGGGTATGATTCATGTATTTAGCGTTGTTTGATGTGATTTGAGGCTTCGACTAAGTCCATATGATGTTTTAAGATTTTTTGATATATTTGGTTGAAGTCCCGAGGGCCTCGAATGGATTTTGGATGGTGGATGGAGTTTAACTTTGGCATTTCAAGAATGTGTCGATGTCGTCTCTTCAAGAATAAGTGGTATAATATTATTCAAATGGACTCCAAATTCAGTTTTAATTGAATCATTAGATCTGTATCGCAATTTCGGAGCCATACCAAAAAGAATCGTCCAATTCGGACATCGTATGAGAAAGTTATGCCTATTTTTGTGTCAAGGAAAAAAATCTACAGAAACGTCAAATCTGCGATCGCAAATTGACCGCAGATTGACCGCAAATCAGCTATGCGAACCGCATTTTTGACGCAGAAATCGCAAACTGAGATAGAACTTAGGGCGAGGTTTGCGACCAAAGATGCGAACCGCAAAGGTGAAATGCGAACTGCATTTTTGACATAGAAGATCGCATTTTTGACCTGACAGGGGTGTTTTAACCCGATTTTTGATGCTTTTTAAGTAGAACTCAGTGCTCATTTTGCCCTACAAGACCCATATTCGTTACCCACGAAGAGGAACACCTCCAAACACCATAGAATCACAACAAATCAACTTCAAAATCATATCCAAAGGAGATTATCTCGTGTAAATTCTTAAAGAAGGGGGTTTGACCATTCTAAACACATTTGGAGCTAGAGAGCTCGAATTGAAACAAGTTTTGAAGCAAATCTTGGAGGGTTTCCAAGAGAAACATCGGGGTAAGTATTCCTAACTCAATTT
>MCJB01021853.1:7357-89809 GCA_002018475.1 Nicotiana obtusifolia | reverse complement strand
AGGCGAGATTTTGATCCGAGGATCGGAATGGAATTTCGAAAGTTGCTATAGCTTCGATATGTGATTCATGACTTGTGTGCAAAATTTCAGGTCATTCGGACGTGGTTTGGTCGGGTTTTGATCAAAAGAGCGATTTAGAAGATTTTGAGATCCTTAAGCTTGAATCCGATGCGAATTTGATGTTATGATGTTGATTTGAACGTTTCGAAGGTTAGAACAAGTTTGAATAATGTTATGGGACATGTTGGAGTGTTTGGTTGAAGTCCCGAAGGTCTCGAATGGATTTTGGATGGTTGATGGAGTTTAACTTTGGCATTTCAAGAAGGTGCCGATGTCGTACCTTCAAGAATAAGAGGTATCATATTATGCAAATGAACTCCAAATTCAGATTTTATTGAAGCATTAGATCCGTATCAAAATTTCGGAGCCATAGCAAAAAGAATCGTCCAATTCGGACATCATATGAGAAAGTTATGCCTATTTTTGTGTCGAGGAAAAAATCTGAAGAAACGTCAGAAATGCGAACCGCAGAATGTGAAATGCGAACCGCATTTCACAAATGCGAACCGCATTTTGGCCCAGAATGTCGCATTTCGAGGCAGAAACTGGGGGCGAGAAATGCGACCAAAATGCGAACCGCAAAGGTGAAATGCGGTCCGCATTTTTGGCAAACAGGATCGCATTTTTGACCTGAAGAAGGCGTTTTAACCCGATTTTTTTGATGCTTTTTAAGTAGAACTCAGTGTTCATTTTGCCCTACAAGATCCATATTCGTTACCCACGAAGAAGAACACCTTGAAACACCATAGAATCACCATAAATGAACCTCAAAACTATATTCAAAGGAGATTTTCATAGACAAATTCTTAAAGGAAGAGTTTTTGTCATCTTAAACATACCTGGCGCCATAGAACTCGGATTGAAACAAGTTTTGAAGCAATTCTTGGAGGGTTTCCAAGAGAAACATTGGGGTATGTATTCCTAACTAAATTTTGGATGAATTACCTCAGTTTATCACTATTTTTAGCAATTAATTGGTGATTTATGTTGGGAAAAATTGTGGAAAACCCTAAGGCTTAGGTGTGAGGGTTAGAGGTCGATCCAGTGTCGGAATTCGACAAATTTTATATGGTTGAACTCGTGAGGAGATAAGGAACCCGTTGAGGTAATAATTTCTGAATTTTGAGAAGTGGGCCCGGGGCTCGGGTTTTGCTAATTTTGGGATTTCTTAGTAATTTCGATTGTTTTCGCTTGGGCTTTGTCCCCACGACATAGTGTGATGTAATTGTTCTGAATTGGACAGATTCGGCGCACGTGAAGGCAAATTCAAAGGGCAAAGGCATCGCGGGCAAGGATTTAGCCGATTTGTGGTGAGTAATGTTTGTAAATGATGTCCTGAGGGTTCGAAACCCCGGATTTGCACCTCATAGTGCTATGTTGAGGTGAGGTACATGCTCGATGATGAGCATGGGGTTGTTTACTTCTGGGGATTGGGACTTGGTCCATCCCGATTGATGATTTCTACTACATACTTGATTGAAATCTAATTGATATCATTGTGATTTGGGCTACTTGCCATATTTGGGCTTCCCGCCGGTTATATGAACCCTTTAGGGGTAGTTGTCATTTTGTACTAAATCATATTTGGGCTTCGCGCCGATTATGTGAACCCTTCTGGGGTAGTTGTCATTGTTTACTAAATCATATTTGGGCATCTCGCTGGTTATGTGAACCCTTCAAGGGCATTTGTTACTGAATTGATTTATTTCATAAACTCAGTTTTGAAACTCAAATGATATTTTCAAATGATTTTTATTGGATCGGGTGGCACGCCGCCTCGAGATGTAATGTGCATGGATCGGGTGACACGCCGTCACGAGATATTGCGCTACTGAACCCCCCACAGTAAGTGCCGGGTACCCAGGGAACGGGTGGCACGCCTCCACGATATTCATGACTTGCATCGCATTGCATTTTTTGTTGTGTTGGTGTTGTCTCCATTTACTTCATGTTTTCTATTTGAGATGTTACATGTTTTTACTGTTCCATCGTGGATTGCTCTAAGTCTTATGTGTTTCTTACTTTCAGTCATTATTTATATTTATTACTCACTGAGTTAGAAGTACTCACATTACTCCCCGCACCATGTGTGCAGATTCAAGCGTTATCGGTTCCGCCCCAAGGTATTGACTACTATTGTCGGGGTGGTGATTCAGTGACTATGAGCTAGCTGTTGGCGTTCGCAGCCCCGTATCTCTTTTATTTTGTTGTTTCTACTTTCTTCAAACAATTGTGCCAAAGATATTGTAATAGTTATTTTATTATTAAGATTTCATTAGTGGCTCATGACTTTGTGACACCCCGATCTGAGGGCTGTAGTCGGGATGGTTTACTATATTTTTCCGCAAATTACTGTTACTTAACCATACTTATATTATTTTCGTATTATTTAACTGTTTGAGCGAAGTTTAGTCGGTTTGGCTGGCCTTGTCTTCATGAGAGGCACCATCACGACCGGGTTGGGATTTTGGGTTGTGACAGCTTGGTATCAGAGCCTAGGTTATGTAGGTCTCACGAGTCATGAGCGGGTTTAGTAGAGTCTTGCCGATCGGTACGGAGACGTCTGTACTTATCTTCGAGAGGCTGCAGAACCTTTTTAGGAAAATTCCATATTCTTGAAATTCTTGTCGTGCGAACTTGTTGATCCGAGTACTAAAACTTCTGCTATCCTGTTCTCTCACAGATGGTGAGGCCACGAACTACTGGACGAGGTGGACGACCACCAATACCAACCACTGAGGCCACCAGAGGCCGTGGACGCGGTCGTGGTCGTGGTAGAGGCAGAGCAGCGAGGGCAGCATCTGTTGATCCACCAGCTGCCCCAGCTCAGGAACAGGCTCCAGCAGCCCCAGTTCAGGCACCAGCTGTGCCTGCAGCTATTCTAGGTCTTCAGGAGACCTTGGCTCAGATTTTAACCATTTGCACTCGCCTAGCCCAGGCTGTTTCAGCCCCACAGCCGCAACTACTTCCCAGGCCGGGGGAGGCAATCAGACTCCAGTTGCCCATACGCCTGAGCAGGTAGTGCAGGGACTTCAGATGCCGGGGGCACCTCCAACCTAGCGGGTTACACCGGCTCAGGAATTCATAGTACCAGTTATGCCGGACGATGAGCAGCGTCGTCTTGAGAGGTTTGGCAGACTCCAGCCTCCTTCATTCAGTGGTGCTGAGGGCGAGGATGCCCAAGGTTTTCTTGACAAGTGTCAGCGAATGCTCCGGACAGCCGGCATTCTCGAGTCTAGTGGTGTGGCATTTACCACATTTCAATTCACGGGAGCTGCCTTTAATTGGTGGGAGGCTTATGAGAGACGTAGGCAGGTTGATGCAGCGCCCCTTACTTGGCAACAGTTCTCCACTCTTTTCTTGGAGAAGTATGTGCTGCAGTCCCGCAGAGAAGAGCTGCGTAGACAGTTTGAATGGTTGCGACAGGGGGATATGACTGTGTCGCAATATGAGTCAAGATTTTCTGAATTGGCTCGACATGCTGTCTGGATGGTTCCGACTGATCGTGAAAGGATCAGGAGGTTTGTGGATGGCCTTAACTACCATCTCCGTATTCTTATGACCAGGGAGAGAGTATTGGGTGCTACTTTCGAGGAAGTGATTGATATAGCTCGCGAGATTGAGACGGTTCGCCGTCATGAGCGAGAGGAGAGGGAGGCTAAGAGGCCTCGAGGATCGGGTAATTTCAGTGGTACTCCTTCGAGAGGCCAGTTTCAGCAAGGTAGAGGCCGTTCATTCAGGCCTCTACCTTTGTAAGTAAGCCCAGGGAATAGTGGGGCATCTGCAGGTCGTGGCTATCATGGGTTGCAGCAGGGCCAGTCAACACTTAGCGCCCTTCCAGCTCATTCTCCGTCAGCCCAGGGTCCGTCTAGACCGAGTGCATCTGCTAGAGCACCAGTGAGCTGCTATGAGTGTGGCGAGATGGGCCACATACGGAAATATTATCCTCATCATGGAGCTAGATCATTCCAACAGAGGGGTCAACCCTCGCCTTCTGCTCCAGTTACTTTATCACCCGCTTAGCCAGCTAGGGGCGGTGGTCAGGCAGCTAGAGGTCACCCTAGAGGGGGAGGTCGAGCAGGCGGTGGCCAGGCTCGATTCTATGCTATTCCAGGAAGGACAGATGCCAGTGTTTCTGATGCCGTTATTATAGGTATTGTTTCAGTCTGCCACAAAGATGCCTCTGTATTGTTTGATCCCGGTTCCACTTATTCATATGTGTCTTCATATTTTGCTCATTATTTGGGTACGCCCCGTGAGCTTCTTGCTTTACCTGTTCATGTGTCTACCCCGGTGGGCGACACTATTGTTGTAGACCGTGTGTATCGGTCGTGTGTAGTAACTATTGGGGGTCTGAAGACCCGAGTGGATCTATTACTACTAAGCATGGTAGATTTTGATATCATTTTGGGCATGGATTGGCTATCTCCATGTCGTGCTAATTTAGACTGTCATGCTAAGACAGTTACTTTGGCTATGCCGGGTGTGCCGCGGATCGAGTGGCGTGGCGTGACCGATTATATTCCTAGTAGGGTGATATCATACTTGAAAGCCCAGCGTATGGTTGGGAAGGGTTGCCTTGCATACCTAGCGTTTGTGAGGGATGTTGGAGCTGAGACTCCAAGCATCGATTCTGTTCCAGTTGTGCGGGATTTTCCTGATGTATTTCCTGCAGACCTGCCGGGCATGCCTCCGGACAGGGATATTGATTTCGGTATTGACCTGGTGCCGGGCACTCAGCCCATCTCTATTCCACCGTATCGTATGGTACCAGCAGAGTTAAAGAGTTAAAGAGCAACTTCAGGAACTCCTAGATAAGGGGTTCATTCGTCCTAGTGTGTCACCTTGGGGTGCACCGGTTCTATTTGTGAAAAAGAAAGATGGAACGATGAGAATGTGCATCGATTATAGGCAACTGAACAAGGTAACAATCAAGAACAAATATCCTTTGCCTCGCATTGATGATTTATTTGACCAGCTTCAGGGAGCACGAGTGTTCTCTAAGATTGATCTCCGTTCAGGATATCACCAGTTAAAAATCAGGGATGCAGATATTCTTAAGACTGCTTTCCAGACTAGATATGGCCACTATGAGTTTCTTGTTATGTCTTTCGGGCTAACCAATGCCCCAGCAGCGTTCATGCAGTTAATGAACAATGTATTTCGGCCTTATCTGGATTCGTTCATTGTGGTATTTATTGATGATATTCTGGTGTACTCGCGTAGCCAGGAAGAGCATGCAGAACATCTGCGGGTTGAATTGCAGAGACTGAGGGAGGAGAAGCTTTATGCAAAATTCTCCAAGTGTGAGTTTTGGCTCGACTCAGTGGATTTCTTAGGACACGTAGTGTCCAGCGAGGGTATTCAGGTTGATCCATAGAAGATAGAAGCGGTTCAGAGTTGGCCTAGACCGTCCTCAGTCACAGAGATTCGTAGTTTCCTTGGATTGGCAGGTTATTACCGCCGGTTTGTTCAAGGATTCTCCTCTATTGCATCGCCCTTGACCAAATTGACCCAGAAGGGTGTTCCATTTGTATGGTCGGATAAGTGTGAGGAGAGCTCTCGAAAGCTCAAGACAGCCTTGACCACAGCTCCAGTATTGGTTCTACCATCAGCCTCAGGTTTGTATACCGTCTATTGTGATGCCTCGAGAGTTAGGATTGGTTGTGTACTAATGTAGGAGGGTAGATTTATTGCTTATGCTTCTCGTCAATTGAAGCCTCATGAGAAGAACTACCCCGTGCATGATTTGGAGCTTGCTGCCATAGTGCATGCTTTAAAGATTTGGAGGCACTACTTGTATGGTGTATCTTGTGAAGTGTTCACTGATCATCGTAGCCTTCAACACTTATTCAAGAAAAAATATCTTAATCTGAGGCAGCGAAGATGGTTAGAATTGCTCAAGGATTACGATATTACTATACTATACCATCCGGGAAAGGCCAATGTGGTGGCCGATGCTTTAAGCTGAAAGGCAGTGAGTATGGGGAGTTTGGCATACATTCCGGTTGGAGAGAGACCTCTTGCAGTCGATGTTCAGGCCTTGGCCAATAGGCTTGTGAGATTAGACATCTCGGAATCTAATAGGGTGTTGGCTTGCGTGGTTTCTCGGTCTTCGTTATATGATCGCATCAAGGAACGTCAGTATGACGATCCGCATTTGCTTGTCCTTAAGGACAGAGTTCAGCATGATGATGCTAAAGATGTGACCATCGCTGATGATGGAGTGTTGAGAATGCAGGGCCGAATTTGTGTACCCAATGTGGATGGTCTTAGGGAATTGATTCTGGAGGAGGCCCGTAGCTCACGGTATTCTATTCATCCGGGTGCCGCAAAGATGTACCAGGATTTGAAGCAACATTATTGGTGGAGAAGGATGAAGAAGGATATAGTGGGATTCGTAGCTCGGTGTCTCAACTGTCAGCAAGTAAAATGTGAACATCAGAGGCCGGGTGGTTTGCTTCAGCAGATAGCTATTCCCGAGTGGAAATGGGAGGGGATCACTATGGACTTTGTTCTTGGACTCCTACGGACTTTGAAGAAGTTCGATGCTATTTGGGTGATTGTGGATCGGCTGACCAAGTCCGCGCACTTCATTCCTGTGTGTACTACCTATTCTTCAGAACGGTTGGCAAGGATTTATATCCGAGAGATTGTCCGGCTGCATGGTGTTCCAGTTTCTATCATTTCAGATAGAGGTACGCAGTTCACTTTGCAGTTTTGGAAAGCCGTGCAGAGGGAGTTGGGTACTCAGGTGGAATTAAGCACAACATTTCATCCTCAGACGGATGGGCAGTCAGAACGTACCATTCAGATACTGGAGGACATGTTGCGTGCATGTGTTGTTGATTTCGGAGGTTCATGGGATGAATTTCTACCGCTTGCAGAGTTCGCTTATAACAACAGCTACCAGTCAAGTATTCAGATGGCTCCATATGAGGCTCTGTATGGGAGGCGGTGTAGATCTCCGGTTGGTTGGTTCGAGCCCGGTGAAGCTAGGCTATTGGGGACTGACTTGGTTCAGGATGCTTTAGAGAAGGTGAAAACAATCCAGGAGNATTCATAAGGGATGTTGGAGCTGAGGCTCCAAGCATCGATTCTGTTCCAGTGGTGAGGGATTTTCCCGATGTATTTCCTGCAGACCTGCCGGGCATGCCGCCGGACAGGGATATTGATTTCGGTATTGACCTGTTGCCGAGCACTCAGCCCATCTCTATTCCACCGTATCGTATGGTACCAGCAGAGTTGAAAGAATTAAAGGAGCAACTTCAGGAACTCCTAGATAAAGGGTTCATTCGCCCTAGTGTGTCGCCTTGGGGTGCACCGGTTCTATTTGTGAAAAAGAAAGAAGGCACGATGAGAATGTGCATCGATTATAGGCAATTGAACAAGGTAACAATCAAGAACAAATATCCCTTGCCTCGCATCAATGATTTATTTGACCAGCTTCAGGGAGCACGAGTGTTCTCTAAGATTGATCTCCGTTCAGGATATCACCAGTTAAAAATCAGGGATGCAGATATTCTTAAGACTGCTTTCCAGACTAGATATGGCCACTATGAGTTTCTTGTTATGTCTTTCGGGCTAACCAATGCCCCAGCAGCGTTCATGCAGTTAATGAACATTGTATTTCGGCCTTATTTGGATTCGTTCGTGGTGGTATTTATTGATGATATTCTTGTGTACTCGCGTAGCCAGGAAGAGCACGCAGAACATCTGCGGGTTGTATTGCAGAGACTGAGGGAGAAGAAGCTTTATGCAAAATTCTCCAAGTGTGAGTTTTGGCTCGACTCAGTGGATTTCTTAGGACACGTAGTGTCCAGCGAGGGTATTCAGGTTGATCCAAAGAAGATAGAAGCGGTTCAGAGTTGGCCTAGACCGTCCTCAGTCACAGAGATTCATAGTTTCCTTGGATTGGCAGGTTATTACCGCCGGTTTGTTCAAGGATTCTCTTCTATTGCATCGCCCTTGACCAAATTGACCCAGAAGGGTGTTCCATTTGTATGGTCGGACAAGTGTGAGGAGAGCTTTCAAAAGCTCAAGACAGCCTTGACCCCGGCTCCAGTATTGGTTCTACCATCAGCCTCAGGTTCGTATACCATATATTGTGATGCCTCGAGAATTGGTATAGGTTGTGTACTAATGCAGGAGGGTAGAGTTATTGCTTATGCTTCTCGTCAATTGAAGCCTCATGAGAAAAACTATCCCGTGCATGATTTGGAGTTAGCTGCCATAGTTCATGCTTTAAAGATTTGGAGGCATTACTTATACGGCGTATCTTGTGATGTTTACTGATCATCGTAGCCTTCAACATTTGTTCAAGCAAAAAGATCTTAATATGAGGCAGCGGAGATGGTTAGAATTTCTCAAGGATTACGATATTACTATACTATACCATCCGGGAAAGGCCAATGTGGTGGCCGATGCTTTATGCCGAAAGGCAGTGAGTATGGGGAATTTGGCATACATTCCAGTTGGAGAGAGACCTCTCGCAGTCGATGTCCAACCTTGGCTAATAGGCTGGTGAGATTAGACATTTCAGAATATAATCGGGTGTTGGCTTGCATGGTTTCTCGGTCTTCATTATATGATCGCATCAGGGAGCGCCAGTATGACGATCCCCATTTGCTTGTCCTTAAGGACAGAGTCCAGCATAATGATGCTAAAGATGTGACCATCGGCGACGATGGAGTGTTGAGGATGCAGGGCCGGATTTGTGTGCCCAATGTGGATGGGCTACGGGAGTTGATTCTGGAGGAGGCCCATAGCTCACGGTATTCTATTCATCCGGGTGCCGCAAAGATGTACCAGGATTTGAAGCAACATTATTGGTGGAGAAGGATGAAGAAGGATATTGTGGGATTCGTAGCCCGGTGTCTCAACTGTCAGCAAGTAAAATATGAACATCAGAGGCCGGGTGGTTTGCTTCAGCAGATAGCTATTCCCGAGTGGAAATGGGAGCGGATCAGTATGGACTTTGTTGTTGGACTCCCACGGACCTTGAAGAAGTTCGATGCTATTTGGGTAATTGTGGATCAGCTGACCAAGTCCGCGCATTTCATTCCTGTGTGTACTACCTATTCTTCAGAACGGTTGGCAAAGATTGGTGTTCCAGTTTATATCATTTTTGATAGAGGTACTCAGTTCATCTTGCAGTTCTGGAAAGCCGTACAGAGGGAGTTGGGTACTCAGGTGGAATTGAGCACAACATTTCATCCTCAGACGGATGGGCAGGCAGACCGTACCATTCAGATATTGGAGGACATGCTGCGTGTATGTGCTATTGATTTTTAGAGATTCATGGGATGAGTTTCTGCCTCTTGCAGAATTTGCTTATAATAACAGCTATCAGTCAAGTATTCAGATGGCTTCGTATGAGGTTCTGTATGGGATACGGTGTAGATCTCCGGTTGGTTGGTTTGAGCCCGGCGAAGCTAGGCTATTGGGGACTGACTTGGTTCAAGATGCTCTAGAAAAGGTGAAGGTAATCCAGGAGAGGCTTCGTACAGCACAGTCGAGGCAAAAGAGTTATGCCGATAGAAAGGTTCGAGATGTGTCTTACATGGTTGGTGAAAAGGTCTTGCTGAAAGTTTCGCCCATGAAAGGTGTTATGAGGTTCGGAAAGAAAGGGAATTGAGTCCTCGGTTCATTGGGCCGTTTGAAGTACTTCGGCGAGTTGGGGAGGTGGCGTATGAGCTTGCTTTGCCACCCAGTCTGTCGAGTGTACACCCAGTGTTTCATGTTTCTATGCTCCGAAAGTATATTGGGGACCCGTCTCACATTTTGGACTTCAGCACGATTCAGTTGGATGACAATTTGACCTATGAGGTGGAGCCACTGGCGATTTTGGATCGTCAGGTTCGGAAGTTGAGGTCCAAGGAGATAGCTTCAGTGAAAGTCCAATGGAGAGGTCGGGCTGTGGAAGAGGCTACTTGGGAAACCGAGCGGGAGATGCAGAACAGATATCCTCACCTATTTGGAACTCCAGGTATGTTTCTTGACTCGTTCGAGGACGAACGTTTGTTTAAGAGGGGGAGAATGTGACGACCCGGTCAGTCGTCTCGTGGGTTACCACTCCGTCTTCCCCATTTTCTGTCTCATTATATTTCGTTATCTGTATTTTACGTAACCAAGTTGAGTAGTTGAGTTCGGAGGGAAATTGGTAAGAAATGAGACACTTAGTCTCTTTCAAGAAGGGTTAAATTGAAAAAGTCAACCGGATGTTGACCCATGAGTTAGGGGGCTCGGATGTGATTTCCGATGATTTGGTTAGTTTCGGGAGAGGATTTATGACTTAGGAGAGTGGTCGGAATTAGTTTTGGAGGTTCCATGTAGAATTAGGCTTGAATTGGAGAAGTTAGAATTTTGGCGATTTCCGGTTGATAGGCGAGATTTTGATCCGAGGGTCGGAATGGAATTCCGAAAGTTGTTGTAGCTTCGATATGTGATTTATGACTTGTGTGCAAAATTTGAGGTTAATCGGATTCGATTTGATAGGTTTCGGCATCGAATATACAAGTTGGAATTTGTTAAGTTTCATTAGGCTTGAATTGGGGTATGATTCATGTATTTAGCGTTGTTTGATGTGATTTGAGGCCTCGACTAAGTCCATATGATGTTTTAAGATTTTTTGATATATTTGGTTGAAGTCCCGAGGGCCTCGAATAAGTGGTATAATATTATGCAAATGGACTCCAAATTCAGTTTTAATTGAATCATTAGATCCGTATCGAAATTTCGGAGCCATAGCAAAAAGAATTGTCCAATTCGGACATCGTATGAGAAAGTTATGCCTATTTTCGTGTCAAGGAAAAAAATCTGCAGAAACGTCAAATCTGCGATCGCGAATTGACCGCAGATTAGCTATGCGAACCGCATTTTTGACACAGAAATCACAAACTGAGACAGAACTTAGGGCGAGGTTTGCGACCAAAGATGCGAACCGCAAAGGTGAAATGCGAACCGCATTTTTGACATAGAAGATCGCATTTTTGACCTGACAGGGGTGTTTTAACCCGATTTTTGATGCTTTTTAAGTAGAACTCAGTGCTTATTTTGCCCTACAAGACCCATATTCGTTACCCACGAAGAGGAACACCTCCAAAAACCATAGAATCACAACAAATCAACTTCAAAACCATATCCAAAGGAGATTATCTCGTGTAAATTCTTAAAGAAGGGGGTTTGACCATTCTAAACACATTTGGAGCTAGAGAGCTCGGATTGAAACAAGTTTTGAAGCAAATCTTGGAGGGTTTCCAAGAGAAACATCGGGGTAAGTATTCCTAACTCAATTTTTGAGGAATTACCTCAGTTTATCACTATTTTAGCAATTAATTGGTGATTTATGTTGGGAAAAATTGTGGAAAACCCTAAGGATTAGGTGTGAGGCTTAGAGGTCGATCCGGTGTCGGAATTCGACAAATTTTATATGGTTGAACTCGTGAGGAGATAAGGAACCCGTTGAGGTGATAATTTCTGAATTTTGAGAAGTGGGCCTGGGGCTCGGGTTTTGCTAATTTCGGGATTTCTTAGTAATTTCGATTGTTTTCGCTTGGGCTTTGTCCCCACGACATAGTGTGATGTAATTGTTGTGAATTTTGACAGACTCGGTGCACGTGAAGGCCAATTCAAAGGGAAAGGGCGTCGCGGGCTAAGGATTTAGCCGATTTGAGGTGAGTAATGTTTGTAAATGATGTCATGAAGGTTCGAAACCCCGGATTTGCACTTCATAGTGCTATGTTGAGGTGAGGTACATGCTCGATGATGAGCATGGGGTTGTTTACTTCTGGGGATTGGGACTTGGTCCATCCCGATTGATGATTTCTACTACATACTTGATTGAAATCTAATTGATATCATTGTGATTTGGGCTACTTGCCATATTTGGGCTTCGCGCCGGTTATATGAACCCTTCAGGGGTAGTTGTCATTTTGTACTAAATCATATTTGGGCTTCGCGCCGGTTATGTGAACCCTTCAGGGGTAGTTGTCATTGTTTACTAAATCATATTTGGGCATCTCGCCGGTTATGTGAACCCTTCAGGGGCATTGGTTACTGAATTGCTTCATTTCATAAACTCAGTTTTGAAACTCAAATGATATTTTCAAATGATTTTTATTGGATCGGGTGGCACGCCGCCACGGAATATAAATTGGATCGGGTGGCACGCCGCCACGAGGTGTAATGTACATGGATAGGGTGACATGCCGTCACGAGATATTGCGCTACTGAACCCCCCACAGTAAGCGCCGGGTACCCAGGGAACGGGTGGCACGCCGCCACGATAGTCATGACTTGCATCGCATTGCATTTTTTGTTGTGTTGGTGTTGTCTCCATTTACTTCACGTTATCTATTTGAGATGTTACATGTTTTTACTGTTCCATCGTGGATTGCTCTAAGTCTTATGTGTTTCTTACTTTCAGTCATTATTTATATTTATTACTCACTGAGTTGGAAGTACTCACATTACTCCCTGCACCATGTGTGCAGATTCAGGCGTTATCGGTTCCGCCCCAAGGTATTGACTACTATTGTCAGGGTGGTGATTCAGAGACTACGAGGTAGCTGTTGGCGTTCGCAGCCCCGTATCTCTTTTATTTTGTTGTTTCCACTTTCTTCAAACAATTGTGCCAAAGATATTGTAATAGTTATTTTATTATTAGGATTTTATTAGTGGCTCATGATTTTGTGACACCCCGATCTGAGGGCTGTAGTCGGGATGGTTTAGTATATTTTTCCGAAAATTACTGTTACTTAACCATACTTATATTATTTTCGTATTATTTAACTGTTGAGCGAAGTTTAGTCGGTTTGGCTGGCCTTGTCTTCATGAGAAGCGCCATCACGACCGGGTTAGGATTTTGGGTCGTGACATTACCTCAAAGAAGCTAAATTAATACTCTAAATAGACCTTTCCGTGTGAAACAACCTCTGGACGACTTGAATCTAGCCAAAATAACTTAATATCATAAATAAAAGTGTCACGATCCGGAATCCCAACCTCGGGGTCGTGATACCGCCTAACATCCACTTGCTAGGCAAGCCAACATTAGTTAAACAATTTGATAATTAATCAGTCCAAAATAGAATAATAACAATTATTAATGATGATTAAAGCTGAAATACATGAGATAAACCCATAACATAACGCGATCTAACTCAACCCCTGAAGTCTTGTGTCACAAGTGCATGAGCAACTAGAAGTCTACATGTATCGTTTGAAATAAACACAAATGTTCGAATGAGATAAACAGTAAAGATAGGAAATGGAAGGGGACTTCAAGGTCTGCCAACATCAACAGCTCTACCTCATGTCTCAGAAGCAATATGATCCAAGCAGACTCACCTCTAGGCACCGTTCAGACCAATACCAGTATTTGCACAAGAAGTGCGGAAGTATAACATGAGTACAACTGAGCCAATGTACTCCGTAAATGTCGAGCCTAACCTTGATGAGGTCATGACAAGCTATGACATGACACCTATCTATAAACCCTGTACAAATATATATATATATATATATATATATATATATATATAAAATAAAATAACAAGTAGAACGATTAAATATTAACTGAGAGGAGACATGCAAAATGAGGATAACATAAAAACAACAAGTACGAAATCACAAAATAACGTCGTCCAAAATAAGTAACGATATAACCAAGGTAATCTCTAAAATCGAAAATCAGACAAGGCAATGAAATGAAGATGGCACGGTATCACCCTTCATGCTTTTACTCTCGTACTGACTATATAAAATCATAAATAAAATGGCACGGCATCACCCTTCGTGCTTTTACTCACCGGCACGGCATCACCCTTCGTGCTTTTACTCTAAAAATCTCTCATATGTCATAATGGATGCAAATAAGGCACAACAACACCCGTCGTGCTTTTCACTCTTCCTCACCAATCAAGAACATAAATCCAAATAATAATTGCAAGGCATGAAACAATTTCACTTCAACCACAATGCCATGATTTGAAGCTCAACTTTCAAAAATTCCCAACATCTTCAAAAAAAAAAAATAATAAACATGAGACGAATAATTAAAAGGAATAATCTTACCTAAGCATGGAGAACAAAGTCAAATAAACAACTTAGAACAAAGAAACAATTCCCACTGCATGCTTTAATCCAATAACAATGCATACGTACTCGTCACTTCACATATACGTCATTCCCACACATAATTCACGTAGCAAATAAACCAACAGATCTAGCCAAATGCTCCATGGTAGCTTTTCCTTTAGAATTAGCCTCGAAACCAATCAGATCTAGCCAAATATAGTTCAAATTATTCAAAATAGGCTTTGGAAACTACCAAGCGAGTGAAAAAGATACAATTTTTAATGATTTTGGAAAAAGTCAACACCAGGCTTGCTTGGTCAAAACTCGAGATTCGGATCAAAATCCAATTACCCATTCATTTTCGAGCCCGGTTATGTGATTAGTTTCAGAATCCAATCTCAATTTGAGGTCTATATATCAATTCATCAAAATCTCCAATTTTAACCTAAATCCCTAACTTCTACCATGAAAAAGCGTAGATTGAAGGATAAAATCAATGGATGTTTATTAAAATGTAATGAAACAAGTTAAAATCTACTAATCTATGAAGTTCGGACGAAAAACCTCTTCAAAATTGCCTCTAGGCCGAGCTCAAACTTGAACATGGTGAAAAGTGAAGAAAATCTCGAGTTTTGATACTTAAAATCACTGGGCGTCAGGAGTTCTTCGCGTTCGCGAAGGATAAGCCCTCCACTGGTTCGCGTTCAAGACCTATTCCCCACGTTCGTGTAGAAAAGATCCTCCCCAGCCCCAGATTCGCCTTCCCGATCGCGAAGCACGTTGCACCAGGCATCAGCAACAGTTGAAAAACAAGAAATTTCTATGTTCAAAATGGTCCGTGGCCTATTCTGAATCTCAACCGACCCCCTCGGGCTCCTAACCAAACATGAAAACAAGTGTAATAATATCATACAAACTCGCTCGAGCGATCAAAACACAAAAATAACACCTAAGACTATGGATCGGACAACAAAATGCATGAAATTTCAAATAAACTCAACAACTTCCAAATTCACAATCGAGTGTTCGAATCCTATCAAATCAACTCCTATTTGCACCAAAATTTGCAGGAAAGTTTCAAATAGAAAAATCAACCTATACCAAGTTCCGGAATCGAAATCCGAACCCGTTATCCATAAGGTCAACCTACAGTCAAATCTAGAAAATATTTAAACCTTCAAGTTACTAGCTTTCGTCAAATCAAGTAGGGACTTCCGAATTCAATTTCGGGCATACGCTCTAAGTCCAAAATTACGGTACGGACCCATTGGGATCGTCAAAATACTGATCGAGGGTCGTTTGCACAAAATGTTGACCATATTTGACTCAAGTTATTTTTAAAGCGAAAAATCATATTTTCTTCAAATTTTCACATAAAATCTTTCCGACAAAAGAGACGGACTACACACGCAAATTGAAAAATACAAAATGGAGCTAATAGAGGCCTCGGGACACGGAAATAAGGGCTACAAGTCAAAATTACCTATTGGGTCATCACATTCTCCAGCTCTAGAAGAAACGTTCGTCCTCGAATGAACATAGAAAAGCACCTGAACTGGTGAAAAGGTGGGGGTATCTACACCGCATATCGGACTCAGACTCCCACGTGGCTGCCTCGATCAACTGACCTCTCCACTGCACTCTAACAGAAGGATAACTCTTACACCTCAACTTCTGGATATGCCGTGCTAGATTAGCCAACGTCTTCTCTCATAAGTCAATTCCTTGTCAAATTGGACTGAGCTAAAATCTAATACACAAGACGGATCACCGTGATACTTCCGGAGCATGGAAACATGGAACACCAGGTGAACTGCTGATAAGCTAGGAGGCAATGCAAGCTTGTAGGCCACCTTAGTAACTCTCTCAAAGATATCAAAGGGTCCGATATACCTAGGTCTCAACTTTTGGTTCTTCCCGAACCTCATCACACCCTTCATGGGTGAAACCCGGAGCAAAACCTTCTTTGTAACCATGAATGCAACATAACAAAATCTTTGATCGGCATAACTCTTCTTCCTAGACTGCGCTGTATGAAGTCGATCCTGAATCATCTTGACCTTTTCCAAGGTATCCCGAACCAAATCAGTACCCAATGACATTGACCTTTCCTGACTCAAACCAACCAACTGGAGAATGACACTGCCTCCCATAAAAGGCCTCATAATGAGCCATCTAAATACTCGATTGGCAGTTGTTGTTGTAGGAAAACTCCACAAGCGGCAAGAACTGATCCCAAGAAACCTCGAAATCCATAACACTAGCGCGAAGCATTTCCTCCAAGATCTGAATGGTGCGCTCAGACTGCTCATCCGTCTGTACTCAACTCAACCCGTGTGCCTAACTCACACTGTACGACCCTCCAGAAATGTGATGTGAACTTCGTGCCTCGATAAAAAATAATGGACACCAGTACACCGTTGACGAGTGCAAAATACTGCTTTAATTATGCTCGCTAGTCAAAGATAGTATAGTATAATATCGTATCCACAGAGATTAGAGTTAAACAATATTATCGTAGTTTGTAGCTAGAACGTTATCCAAGAAGATAAACAATTTAGATTTATGTGATTAAAAAAATAATTAACTAAGAATCTAAAGCTATTGAATAATAACAATCGAAACAAGGACTAAGCAAAGGAAGATATCAATGGGAGAAAGTAGGGTTTTGATCGGATAGGTGCAAGAAAATTGTCTGGGATTCAAATCTAGATAATTCACTTCTACTATTCATGTGAGTCTCTTGGATTCACTTAATTATCACTCCTCTCTCGATTAAGTCTCAACCTCACAATATGAACCAATTTAATCTCTATGAAGATATGCAAGAATGCGTAATGGATTGGTCTTTAGGAGAACCTCTGTCGATTATCCTCCTAACTAGGTTTAATCAATGATTTCAACTAGCCTCTTTCGATTACTAAGAAGAATTAATGAATTCAACCAACAAGATAATGCAAAGATATCACAAGTGATGCCTCTCTCGATTACATGAACATGTGATTATAGATGCAACAATTAAATCATCCAAAAATGCTTCAATACATAAAAACTAGAGTTATAATCCACAAAGAAATATCAATACACCAAATCCATCAAAACCTAAAGAGAACTACTCCATGGATATGGAGCAGTTCGCAACAAATATGTTAAAAGTAAAGTAAAACATAAAATGATTCAAAGTCTTATCTTGAGTGAGGATTGGATGATAAACTCCTTGTGCTTTTCCTTCTCCAACTCCTCCTTAGCCTCCTTAAGTCGAATATGTGTCAGAAGTCTAGAAAATAACATTTTGTCCATGTATTTATACCAAGTAGGGTCGGGGCTAAATGAAATCAGCTTTTCCTACGCGACATAGGACAATTACTCTGCAAAATTTGCATAGGCGCGCCGCATGGGGCGACGCGCCGTGCGAGGCACTAGTGGGGAAATCCAGAGAGTTGTTTCTGACAGGCAGCAGGAAAATGCACAAGCGCGCGCCCCACGCACCGCGGCTGTGGACTTTTCTCAGAGTAAAATGTTTTCGTGCTTTTTTGATATCCAGATGTGGTTTTCGACCCCCTAACGCGATCCCGGCTTAATCCCTTGGGCTTTTCCTCAGACTTCAAAGCTCCAAATCACTCGAATTTATTCCATACATCTACATAGCTCATAATCACTCCTACAAGGAATAAAACACGCAATAAGTACAAACACTAGCGATTAATGCTCAAACACAATAACAGTGCAGTAAATTAGAGTGCAATGAGCGACTAAAACCTGAGATTATAGCCTGCCATCAACACCTCACACTTAAACCATTGCTCGTCCTTGAGCAATCAAACTAAAATGCACATAGACACGACCTTTTTAAACAATTCTAATAACTCAACATACCAAGAATGTTTAAAATAGATTAACCACAATACTGTAACATCTTTGCCTCAAGATTTGTCTCAAAAGCACCACGCATTATTTATAACCCGCTCACTTACTCTAACATACTAGTCAATGACATCACCTTTCCTTCATGAATTAAGTGCCCTTATACAACAATAGAGCGTGGTTCCACAAACAACAAAAATTAAGAACAATTAGCAACTCAAGATAGAAAGAGTTCGCTCACTCTCAGAAATAACATTCATATGCCACAAAAGAGGACCGTAGGCTTGCCCGTAGTATACTATTCCACTAATTGAGATCATTCAGTCAAGGATCAAGTCGGACTTTAACTGGTTGTAATGTAGGCTGCGGGATGGGTAGGACACATTTAGATATAAGAGTGACTACACCTCCCTACGCACTTTAATACATACATTTCATTGTTCAAAACCCCATACTTATGTCAAACCATAACTCCACCTTCACATCAATATACATTAACTCCTTACTTCATTAAGCACAATTACATCAAGAGTCACCACTATCACAGAATATTTTGCACAACAATACAACTATTTTTTTTCTTTTCTTTTTTCAGTTCAAGTGGCTCTTACTTTTTCAAAACAGTGCACCTTCTTCCTTATTTCAATAGTTCCACTCAAAAGCCAAACCAACCACCCCACACTTCACCTTTTACAAAGTTCATAACGAATTCAATGCTCACGAGAGATTAAAGTTCAAATAGTTGGTCAATTCAAACAAATGGGTAAGTCTTGTACTGTGGTTTCCAAAGAAACAGGATTACGGTCTCAAAAGGATTAACTACAAAACATAATAATTAGGTGAGTAAAAGCATATAACTGGCTCAACAAAGAAACGCCTAAATCACTTCCAAGACTGAACAAAATTACTATTTCGCTTTGCAAACACACGGGCAAAGTTCTAGACATAAAATGCAATGCACAAAATAACACTAACCTCTCACCCACATGGCACATAACTCACTCAAGATTGGACTATCAAGACACTCTAGTCAAACCAGTTAAGCAAAGTTAAGATCATACAACTTAAGGTACTTATACAAGAGTCAAAAATTGAGCCTAAGCGTCACAACTAAAGCACTCACTATTCTCAAGACATAATAAAGTTAGAGATATTGCTTTCCGTTCAAACCATAGCACAAAGGTTGCTACTACTCTACAAACAAAAACTAACTACTCACGGTTCAAAGAAAACCCTTGAAAAAAAATGCGGCACAAAGAAAATCCAAGGGGGAGTTATACTACCTAACAAAAGAAAATCTTTTTTTTATTATTTTTCTTTCGACTTTATCCCCTCAAGAAACCCGTCGAATGATATCCATCGTCTGGAAAAATCGAAATTTTTTCAATTTTTATGGTTCTTTCAGAAAAAATTTGAAATCACTAAAGCTAACAACACTAACAAATATACATACAACATACAATATGTCCCCACCCCACACTTTAAGTCATGGCACGTCTCCATGACACACAATAAAAAATTATAGGGTAAAGGAACTTCCCTGAATCTCTAGTCGGGGTTTGAGTCGAAGTCGAGATCCATTCCTCGCCTTCAAACTAATGTGCACATCCATGCCGACAATTTCTTCTCAACCTTCTTGGGGTGCACCCCACAATTATCTTTCTCACTCGTTGCAGCCTTCTCTTTTGAGCCCTTCACTTTCCACTCAACACTTACAGTTGGATTCTCCTTTTTCACCCTCGTTTCTATATTCATCTCGAAAGTTACAGTCTCCTCACCCACTCTAAGCATGAGCTTTCTCTCGTGTACATATAATATTGCTCTACCCGTTGCTAAGAATGATTTTCCTAAGATGAGGGGGGCCTCCTTGTTCTACTACATATTCAATACTATAAAATCTACTGGAAATACGAACTTATCTACCCGAACTAAAACATCTTCTACTATCCCTCGGGTATCAGAGTCGTTTGGTCTGCCAGCTGCAAAGATATTGGCAGTGACCTTATCTCTCCAATGCCCTTCTCCAATTTCGTGTAAATAGATAGAGGCATCAAGTTAATGGAGGCACCATAATCACATAAAGATTTATTAAAATTAATATATCCTAAAGAGCAAGGTATAGTAAAACTCCCTGGATCTCCAAACTTTTGTGGGAGTTTGTTTTGCAATATCGCACTGCAATGCTCTGTGAGCTTAACCACTGAGGTCTCTTCTATCTTCCTCTTCTTTGTCAGGATCTCCTTCAAGAATTTTGGCATAAGCTGGCATTTGGTAGAGCACTTATGTGAATGGAAAATTTACATTAACCTGTTTCAGCATATCCAGAAATCTCTGAAATTGTTTGTTCAGCTTTTCTCTATATAGTTTTCGAGGAAAAGGTAGAGCAGGCATATGCTCGCTCTTATTAGACTCCTCCCTTATCGAATTATCTTCCTTCTTTTTTTTATCAGCTCCCTTCTTGCCTTTCTTCTTCTTACCAATACCATTCTTTAGCTGCTCCTCATTTTCATGTACCACCTCTTTTTTGGATGGGAGTGGTATCTTTCAACACTTGCCCGCTTCTCAAAGTCATAACATTTACTGTTTCTTTGGGATTTCTCTCCATATCAGCTGGCAGAGTTCCTGGAATCCTCTCAGACAAAAGAGTGGCTAGTTTCCCAACCTATCTTTTGAAGTTTCTAAAACTAGTACCTATTTCTTTGATAGCCGCTCCATGTTCCCGAATAGCTGCACTATGAGTTTCAAGCCTCTCATCAGTCTTGATAATGAAAGCCTTCATTAGATCCTCTAGACTGGGTTGATTGGGCTGTTGAGGCTGAAATTGCTGCCTCTGCTGATTTTGGTATGCTAGAGCTCCTTATCCCTACGGTCTGGGGTCATTTTGTTCCCAAGCATTCGCAGTACCTCCAGGTGAACTCTATAAGGCCCGAGGTGCCTTTGACCCATTGCATTATAATTTCCCACAGCATTCACTTCCTTAGTTGAGGCCTGACACTCATGAGTAGGGTGTCCTCTTCCACATATATCACAAGCTGTGTGAGGCTCACTTTGTATCGAGGCTAAGGTCAACTTCCGTATCTCTTTGGCTATAGTGTCAAGATGTACCTGCACAGATGTGTTAGCATCAACCTGGTGAACACTAGTTGATTTTCTTCTTTCAGCACTCTCAGAGGGCCACTGATTTGCATCATTAGATAACTCGTCAAGAATGATGACTATCTCCTCTGGAGTCTTCTTCATCAATGGACCTCCAGCTGCATTGCTCAATACTCTACTTGAGGCCGGTGTCAATCCATCCCAAAAGTCCTGGAGTTGCATCCAGAGTTCAATTCCGCTATGTTGACACTTCCTGACTATTTCCTTAAACCTCTCCCATGCTTCAAAAATAGTTTCATTATCTTTCTGGAAGAAGTTATGGATTTTTCTTCTAAACTTGCCCGTCTTAGCTGATGAGAAATATTTATCAAGAAATTTTCTGGTCATCTCCTCCCATGTTCTAATTGATCCCTAGGGCAAGCTTCGAAGCCATTGCTTTGCTTCATCTTTGAGTGTGCAGGGGAATGCCCTTAAGTAAACTGCATCTTGTGATACACCATTATATTGAAAGGTGTTCATAATCTCCTCGAAGTCCATTAGATGGTTATTTGGATCTTCATTCATCTCCCCTCTGAAGACACAACAATTTTGAAGAGTTTGGAGCAACCCTTGCTTTAACTCGAAATTGTTAGCTACAATTGGAGGTGGTCGAACACTTGACAAACCTTGATTATAGACTGGTCTAGCATAATCTCCAAGTGGTCTCCCAGGAAAGGGTTGATATTGATTAAGTATGAGACCCCTCTCTTCTTCATAGATTTTCTGCGCATTTCTAATAGCTGCTTCCTCAGCATCTCGTGCAGCTCGTTCTCTTTGTTGGGCTGCTTGTCTCGCAGCCAAATCCACATTATCTTCATCGTTTCCAGCCATATCTTTGGTTATGGATTGCCCACCCTTTTCTAACGTCTCGGTGAGATTTCTTTCCTTCTTCAGGTGTCGTAGTTGTTTTTCAATTTCTAGCTCGTATGATAGCACTTCCTTCACAGAAGTTCGAGTCATGTGCCAATCAACATGTAACTTGCGCACAGTCCGAGAACACCAAACGTAAGAAGAGAAAAATAAAATAAAATAAAAGAAAAATTCCTGAATTAGTACTACAAACTATTTCAAACACTATTGATTGCCAATCCCCGGCAACGGCGCTAAAATTTGACGAGCGCAAAACACCACTTTAATTATCTAGTCAAAAATAGTATAGTATAATATCGTATCCACAGGGATTGGAGTTAAACAATATTATCGCAGTTTGTAGCTAGATCGCTATCCAAGATGATCAACAATTTAGATTCATGTGATTAAAACTGCAATTAACTAAGAATCTAAAGCTATTGACTAAAGACAATAGAAGCAATGACTAAGCAAAGGAAGATATCAATGGGAGAAAGTAGGGTTTTGATAGGATTGGTGCAAGATAATTTTCAGGTATTTAACTCTAGATAATTCACTTCTAATCTTCAAGTGAGTCTCTCGAATTCACTTAATTATCAGTACAATTGTTTAGTAGAAACTCCTTTTTCGATTAAGTCTCAACCTCACAATATGAACCAATTTAAACTCTGTGAAGATATGCAAGAATGCGTAATAGATTGGTCTTTAGGAGGACCTCTCTCGATTATCCTCCTAACTAGGTTTCTTCAATGATTCACTAGCCTCTTTCGATTACTAAGAAGAATTAATAAACTCAACCAACAAGATAATGCAAAGATATCACAAGTTATGCCTCTCGATTACATGAACATGTGATTATAAATGGAACATCTAAATCATCCAAAAACCCTTGAATACATAAAAACTAGAGTTATAATCCACAAACAAATATCAATACACCAAGTCCATCAAACCCTAAAGAGACTACTCCATAGATATGGAACAATTCATCACAAATATGTTTAAAGTAAAGGAAAACATAAAACGATCCAAACTCGTGTCTTGAGTGAGGATTGAATGATAGACTCCTTGTGCTTTTCCTTCTCCAACTCCTCCTTAGCCTCTTTAGATCGAATATGTGTCAAAAGTCCAGAAAATAGCATTTTTCCATGTATTTATACCAAGTAGGGTCGGGCCCTAACGAAATCGCCTTTTCCTATGCGAAATAGGACAATTACTCTATAAAGTTTGCACAGGCGCACCGCATGGGGCGATGCTCCATGCGGGGCATTAATGGGGAAATCCAGAGAGTTGTTTCTAATAGGCAGCAGGAAAATGCACTAGCACGATGTTTTCCACGCGCCGCCCCACACACCGCGGTTGTGGGGTTTTCTTAGAGTACGGATATTTTCGTGCTTTTTTGATATCCAGATGTAGTTTTCGACCCCCGAATGCAATCCCAGCTTAATCCCCTAGGCTTTTACTCAGACTTCAAAGCTCTAAATCACTCGAATTCATTCCATATATCTACGTAGCTCGGAATCACTCCTACAAGGCATAAAGCACGCAATAAGTACAAAACACTAGCGATTAAAGCTCAAACAAAATAAAAGTGCAGTAAATTAGAGTGTAATGAGCGAGTAAAACATGAGATTATAGCCTATCATCAACCATGGAGACAAAACATCTAGCGGATATAGATCTTAGCCAGCCACTCCGAAGAATAGGTAGCCACCACCGGAATGAAATGCGCCGACTTGGTCAACCTATCCACAATGACCCATACTGCATCAAATTTCTTCAAAGTCCATGGGAACCCAACAATGAAATCCATGGTAATACGCTCCCACTTCCACTCGGGAATCTCAAGTCTTTGAAGCAAACCGTCAAGTCTCTGATGCTCGTACTTCACCTGCTGGCAGTTCAAACACCAAGCCCCGTATTCTACTATATCTTTCTTCATTCTTCTCGACCTATAATGCTGCCACAAACCCTGGAACATCTTGGTGGCACCCGGATTAATGGAATGCTGCAAACTGTGGGACTCCTCAAGAATCAACTCACGCAGCCCATCCACATTAGGCACACAAATCTGACGCTGCATCCGCAACACCCCATCATCTCCAATAAAAACCTCCTTGGCATCACCGTGCTGCACCCTGTCCTTAAGGACAAGCAAATGTCTAAGATGCGCTCATATAAAGAAGACCGAGAGACAATGCAAGCAAGAACCCGACTAGGCTCCAAAACATGTACCTCATGAACTGACGGGCCAAGGCTTGAACATCTGATGCTAGCGGCCTCTCACCAACTACAATATACGCAAGGTTACACATACTCACAGCCTTTCTACTCAAGGCATCGACCATCACATTGGCCTTCCCCGGATGGTACAAAATGGTAATATTATTGTCTTTTGACATATCTAACAATCTCCACTGCCTCAAATTTAGATCCGTTTGTTTAAACAAGTGTTGTAGACTCTGATGATCTGTGAATCCATCACACGACACGCCGTAGAGGTCATGCCTCCAAATCTTCAATGCATGAACAATAGTTGCCAACTCTAAGTCAAGAACAGGGTAATTATTCTCATGAACCTCCAACTGCCGAGACGTGTAGGCAATCACCCTACCGTCTTGCATCAACATTGCACCAAGCCTAATATGTGACGCATCACAATACACAGTGTTGGATCCCGAACTCGTAGGCAACAACAACACTGGAGCTGTAGTCAAAGCAGTCTTGAGCTTCTTAAGGTCAACTCACACTCATCGGACCACCTGAATGGGGCACCCTTCTTTGTCAATCTAGTCAATAGGGCTACGATAGATGAAAACCCCTCCATGAACAGGTGATAATAACCTGCCAAACCCAGGGAGCTTCGAATCTCTATAGTTGAAGTAGGCCTAGGCCAGTTCTGAATTGCCTCAATCTTCTTAGAATCCACCTTTATACCCTCGGAAGATACAACATGGCCCAAAAAGGCAGTCGAATCCAACCAAAACTCATACTTTGAAAACTTGGCATATAATTGACTATATCTCAAGGTCTAAAGTATTATTCGAAGATGTTGCTTATGCTCCTCTCGACTGCGGGAGTATACCCAAAATATCATCAATGAAGACGATCACAAAAAAATCTAGACAGGGCTTGAATACCCAGTTCATCAAATTCATAAATGTTGCTGGGGAATTTGTGAAGCCAAATGACATCACTAGGAACTCATAATGCTCATACTGAGTCCAAAAAGCTGCCTTAGGGACATATGATGTCCTAGTCTTCAATTGATGGTAGCCAGATCAAATCAATCTTCGAAAATAATTTTGCACCCTGAAGTGGATAAAATAAGTCATCTATCATCGGCGAAGGATACTTGTTCTTGATAGTGACTTTTTTCAACTATAATTAATCAATACACATCCCCATCATACCATCCTCCTTCTTCACGAACAACACTGGTGCACCTCAGGGCGAGACACTAGCTCTAATAAATACCTTATCAAGCAAATCCTGCAACTGCTCCTTTAGTTCCTTCAACTCAGTTGGGGTCATATGGTATGGTGATATAGAAATGGGCTGAGTGCCCGTAGCCAAGTCAATACAGAAGTTGATATCATTGCCGGGTGGCATTCCCTGCAAATCTGCAGGAAACAATATAGAAACTCACGCACAACTGGTACTGAATCCATGGAATGAACGACCGCACTAGGATCACGAATATAGGCCAAATATGCTAGACATCCTCCTCGACCATATGAAGAGCCTTCAAATAAGAAATAACCCTGCTAGTAAAATGGCCTGGAGTCCCTCTCCCCTTTAATCGAGGCAACCCCAGGATAGCTAAGGTCACCATCTTGGCGTGAAGATCCAATAGAGCATGATACAGTGACAGCCAATCCATGCCCAAAATAACATCAAAGTTCACCATATCAAGAAGTAGAAGATCTACACTAGTCTCAAGGCTCCCGATAGAAACTACACACGAGCGATAAACACGAGATAAAACAATAGAATCTCCCGCAGGCGTGGACACATATATAGGAGAACTCAAAGAATCACGAGGCATAACCAGATTTGAAACAAAATAGGATGAGACTTAGGAATAAATAGTGCCCCGATCAAATAGAACTGAAATATCTCTATGGCAAACTAGAACAATACTTGTGACGACGGCGTCAGATGACTCTACCTCAGGTCTAGCTGGAAATGTATAAAAATAAGACTGGGCCCCACCACTTTGACCTCCGCCTCTCGGACGCCCTCTAGCTGGCTGGCCTTCACCTTTAATAGCCTAACCTCCACCTCTAATGGCCTGACCTCCACCACTAGAAGCTTGACCCCCCCCCCCTCTAGCTGGCTGAATAGTCGGTGAAGCAACCAGTTCCGTAACCATGGCACGAGAACTCTATTGTTCCATGCCGCCCTATAACCTAGGGCAAAATCTAACAACGTGCCTCGGATCTCGACAAGTATAACAAGCCCTCGGCTGCTATGACTGCTAACCCAGGAACTAGCCCTATCGACCTGGATAACCACCTTGATTACTCTAGATCGGAGGTACACTAATAGGAGCTGATGGTGCGCTATAGGCTAGTTGCTCAGGATGAGACCCATATTAACCACGACTACCCAAAGCACCGTGGGATGCCTGAAGCGCTGACTAAATCGGTCTAGGAGGATAGTGTTTACCAAACGAACCTCTGCCTCTAGATGAGGCACCACTTAAACAACCAAAATAACGAGGCCTCTTCTCGGATACCGCCCCATATACTAACTATGAACATCTCGATCCGTCTAGCAATCTCCGGCTCTCTAGAAAGAAATATCACCTCTAGTTTCCTTGCCATCTGTAGCCTAATACTTAAAGTAAGTACATCAATGAATCTTCTCACTCTCTCCCTCTCAGTAGGGAGCAAGATAACTGCATGGCAAGCTAGGTCCACAAATTGGGTCTCGCACTATGTAGCAGTCATGCTACCTTGCTAAAGGTGCTCAAACTGTCTGCGGTACTCCTCTCTCAAAGTGAAAGGAATAAACTTCTCTAGAAACAACTGCGAAAACTGATGCCAAGTGTGTGGCGGTGAACCAGCTGGTCTGCCATACACATGATCCTACCACAATCTCTTAACCGAAATGGTCATCTGAAACATAACAAAGTCTACTCCATTAGACTCAACAATACCCATGTTGTTCAGCACCTCGTAGCAACGATCCAAAAAATATCGTGGGTCCTCAAAAGGTGCACCACTGAACTGAATAGGGAAGAGCTTTATGAACTTATCCAACCTCATCAATCCCTCAGAAGACATCACGGTCCTCTCCCTGGTCCATGTAGCAAAAACAGGCCGAACTACCCTAACTAGCGAAACTGCGGGAGTCTAATATATGGGAGCCATCTGCTCCGGAGTGTGACTAGCGGGAGTCTGTGCTCCTCCCTCAGCCTGAGAGACAGCTGGTGCCACCGGAAATACACTGTCCTGGGCCACACTCTCCATAAGGTCCACTAAACGGACTAGAGCTTTCTAAAGCACGGGAGTGGCTATAAATCCCTTCCGGACCTGAGCGGGTCTGACAAATGCAGTCTAAGCTGGGATCTCCTCCTCATGATTAACATGAGGCTACACAGTGGGTGCTGCTGCACGCGCTCTAGTCTGAGCTCTACCTCTGCCTAGGCCTCTGGCTCGACCTCTGCCCCAGCCTCTACCCCTTGTAGTGTTTGAAATAGGGGGCTCCGGATGCTACCCGGGTTGTAGATGTTGTGCATGTTCTCACCATCTGCGAGATAACAAGAATGGAATGATTTAAATATCAATGATAGAAAAAAAAATCACATGATAGGGAAAGAAAGAAGTGAAATTTTCCTAAAACTCCATAGCCTTTAGAAGATAAGTACAGACGTCTCCGTACCGATCCTCTAGACTCTACTAAGCTTGCTCATGACTCGTGAGACCAAAACAACCTAATGCTCTGATACCAACTTGTCACGACCGGAATCACAACCTCGGGGTCGTCATGGCGCCTAACATCCACTTTCCAGGCAAGCCAACATTTGTTAAACAATTTAATAATTAAACAGTTCAAACCAGAATAATAACAATTATTAATGATAATTAAAGCTGAAATACATGAAATAAACCCATAATAGAACGCGATCTAACTCAACCCTATAAGTCTGGTGTCATAAGTACATGAGAAACTAGAAGTCTACAAGAATAGTTTGAAATAAACACAATTGTTTGGATGAGATAAAAAGTAAAGATAGGAAATGGAAGGAGACTTCAAGGTCTGAGAATACTAGTAGTCTCTACCTCAAGTCTCCGAAGCAATATGATCCAAGCAGACGCACCTCTAAGCACCACTGGACCAATACTAGTATCTACACAAGGAGTGCAGAAGAATAGTATGAGTACAACTTAACCAATATACTCCATAAGTGACGAGCCTAACCTCGATGAGGAGTGACGAGGCTATGACAAGACACCTACGTAAAAACCCTGTATAAATATACATATATAAAGCAGCAAAATAACAAGAAGAACGACAAAATATTAACTGGGAGGGGATATGGGAGATAACATAAAAACAACAAGTATGAAATCACAAAATAACAATTTCCGAAATAAGCAACAATATAACCAAGGAAATCACCAAAATCGAAAATCAAACAAGGCAATGAAATGAAGATGGCACGACCTCACTTTTCGTGCTTTTACTCTCATCTTCACCATATAATATCATAATAAAATGCCACGGCATCGCCAATCGTGCTTTTACTCACCGGCACAGCATCACCCTTCATGATTTTACTCTCAATATCTCTCAATATATGATAATGAATGCAAATAAGGCACAGCAACTCCCTTCATGCATTTCACTCTCCCTCACCAATCAACAACACAAATCTAAATAATAACTTTTAGGCGGGAAAACTTTTTCACTTCAATTAAAGTTCCATGATATCGAACCCAACTTTCAAAAATTCCTAACATCTTCAATATAATAAATATGAGATGAATAATTAAAAGTAATATTCTAACCTAAGCATGGAGAACAAAGTCAAATAAACAACTTAGAACAAAGAAACAATTCCCACCTGCATGCTTTAACCCAATAACGACGCATATGTACTTGTCACCTCACATATACGTTATTCCCACACATATTTACGTAGCAAGTAAACCAACAAGCCCTAATCCCTCAAGTCAAGGTTAACAATGATACTTACCTTACTCCGCAACAAAATCAATACTCAACAGCGGCTTTTCCTCTAGAATTAGCCTCTAAACCAGTCAAATCTAGCCAATTTTAATTCAAATAATTCAAAATAGACTTTAGAAACTACCCATGAGTGAAAAAGATTCAATCTTTAATGATATAAAAGAAAGTTAACCCCGAGCTCGCTTGGTCAAAAACTCGAGAATTGGACCAAAATCCAATTACCCATTCACCCCCGAGCCCGGTTATGTGATTAGTTTCGAAATCCAATCTCAATTTGAGGTGTATATCTCAATTTCTCAAAATCCAAAATTTGTACCTAAATCTCTAATTTCTACCATGAAATAGCTTAGATTAAAGGTTTAAATCAATGGGTGTTTATGGAAATGTAATATAACAAGTTAAAATCTACAAACCTATGAAATTGGGACGAAAAACTTCTTCAAAATCGCCTCCGGGCCGAGCTCAAACTTTAAAATGGTGAAAAGTGATAAAAATCCCGACTTTTGAAACTTTGAATCACTGGGTGTCAGGTGTTCTTCGTGTTCACGAAGCACCTGACGCGATCGCGAAGCGCAGCAGCCCCTTGCCTTCGCGTTCCGGAAGGCTTGTTCCCCTTGCCTTCGCGTTCACGAGCCAATGCATGAGTTCGCGTACAGTAACACTGCCTCCCACAGAATCAAATAACCCATCGCGTTCGCGGGGGGAAGGTCGTGTTCGCGAAGGGTAAGCCCTCCACTGCCTTGCATTCGCATCCGCGTTCGCAAGGAAGAAATCCTCCCAGCCCCATGATTCCCCTTCGCGATCGCGAGAGTAGCTTCACAATCACGAAGTACATTGCACCAGACATCAACAACAGTTGAAAAACCAGAAATTTCTAAGTTCAAAATGGTCGGTAGCCTATACGAATCCCACCCGAGCCTCAAGTGTAATAACATCATACGAATTCGCTCGTGCGATCAAAACACCAAAATAACACCTAGAACTACAAATCAAACATCAAAATGCATGAAATTCTCAAAGAAACTCAAGAACTTTCAAATTCACAATCGAGCGTCCGAATCGTATCAAATCAACTCTGATTTGTACCAAATTTTGCACACAAGTTTCAAATCGAAAAATGATCCGATGCCAAGCTTCAGAATCGAAATACGAACCCAGTTGCCGTAAAGTCAATCTTTGGTCAAATCTAGAAAAAATTTGAACCTTCAAGTTACTATCTTTCGACAAATCAAGTCAAATCAAGTTAGGGGCGTACGAATTCAAATACGGGCATATGCCCATGTCGAAATTACGATACAGACCTACCAGGATCGTCAAAATACCGATTCAGGATCGTTTACACAAAATGTTGATCGTAGTCACATAAACGCTTTCCAGAAAAAGATACGGACTACGCACGCAAATCAAGAAATATTAAATAGAGCTAATAGAGGTTTCAGAACACGAAAATAGGGCTAGAACTCAAAACAATCTATCAAGTCGTCACAAAAGCCATATAAAACAATTACGGATAAAAAGTTTTGATCTTTAATGAAAACCAAAAATCCAACCACGGGATAAAACCAATAAAATTCGATCAGCCATTCCAATACGAGTTCAACCACACCAAAATCATCCAATTCTGGCCTAAAATCGGCCTTCAAATCATCATTTTAAGTTTTAGAAAGTTTTTGCAAAAATCCCTAATTTCTCCAATTCATACCACCAATTAAAAGATAAAAACAAGGATGAAATCGTGAAATATAATCAGATCCTGATCAAGAATACTTACCCCAATCCAATACGTGAAAATTTCTTTCAAAATCGCCCAAATTCGAGCTCTCTAACTCAAAAAATGATAAACTAACATAACCCTCGAAATAGAGTACTTTTATATTTAGTTCAGGTGTTATACATTGCGATCGCTGAAATTCCCATGCGACTGTGATAAGTAATACTCATCAGCTTCCAAAACGTGCTATGTAAACGCAGAATCCCAGACACGAACTCGATGCCTTACCTCACTGTGCCTACGCGAAGGCGGCCTCGATCTTAGGAACGCGAAGGCTAAAATGCCTGGTGTGCAGCCAGTCTCCCCTCGCTACGCGAAGGCAAAGAACTGACTTCTCTAGCTCCGCGAACGCGGCAATATATTCACGAACATGAAGAACAAATTGTGTCTGCCTTAAAATTACCTTACACGAAAGTGAAGAGTTGTTCGCGATCACGATGAACAACATCAAACACCAGCAAAATAGTAGTTCAAGACAAGAGGAAATGGCTTGAAATGCATCCAAAATACACCCGGGGCCCCAAGGGCCCCGTCCAAACAACCCAACCAATCCCAAAACATAAAGCGGACCTACTCGAGGCCTCAAATCATACCAAAAACATATCAAAACTACTATTCGCACTTCAATTCAATCCTAATGAACTAATGAACATTTCCAAATTCAAAACTAATGGAGAACAAGCCTAAACACCTTGAAATAACCTCAAATTTTTCATGCAAGTCCCAAATGACACAATGAACTATACCAACTCCCGAAATCACGATCCGAATCCAATATCAGCAAAGTCAACTCTCGGTCAAACCTCTCAACCTTCCAAACCTCAATTTTCCAACTTTCGCCAAAATGTGTCAAATCAACCTACGGACCCCCAAATCTCGATCCGTACATATGGCTAAGTACAATATCACCATACAAAGCTACTAGCACCATCAAAAATTCATTCCGGAGTCGTCTATACAAAAGTCAAACTCCAGTCAACTCTTTCGATTTAAGCTTCTATAATGAGAATCATTCTCCCAAATCAGTCATGAACCACTCAGAAACCGAAACCAACCATACATGAAAGTCATAATACATGCAGTCATTATACTAGATCTCAAAACGAGAGGTCGGGTCGTTACAATATATTATAAACATGCTAACATATGGACCAACCATATAATAATATATTTTTTACTTAAAAATCAAAAGACATAAAGATGAACTACACCTACAACATGATTGTGATAGAACATACTTAGAAGTATAAAAATGATATTCCAGTTCCTAATAATTCAAAGAACAAAAATAAAATAATATGAAGTTATTATGTGAAAAACAAAACTAGATAACAAATCACAAATACTAATTGTAATATAAATAGCGAGCATAGAATCTCAAAAAAATATTTAAACCAGAGCAATATCAAAAGAAATTCTAAAACCGAAACTAACTTAAAAAGATAGAATTAAAGAATGAAAAGAAAGAAGTTAAAGCATAAAGAAGGAAAATGTTAGTGTGAAAGCAGAGTAAGAATCGGAGGACAAAACTATTTACTTTTGTCGTATGCACTTTGTAAATATAGGTTTAAAGTGTATTTGTTCTGTAAATGACAAAGAGAAAAAGATTGAAATTGGGATAAATAATTAGAAAAAAAAGAAAAAAAAAAAAGAAACCTTACTGACT
Source organism: Nicotiana obtusifolia (assembly GCA_002018475.1). Classification (NCBI taxonomy): domain Eukaryota; kingdom Viridiplantae; phylum Streptophyta; class Magnoliopsida; order Solanales; family Solanaceae; genus Nicotiana; species Nicotiana obtusifolia. The sequence continues at coordinate 57,185 of MCJB01021853.1, read as the reverse complement.
TTGAGATTTTTTGTTTGAGAATTTAGCATGAGTTAACTTTTGGATATATAAAGTTAATGACAAGGATTTATTAAGTAATTTTGACTCAAATTTGAAAAGTTCTCGGGACTTACACCCCAATAAGCGCCGAAAATATTGGGGCTTACGCATGGGCGAACACCTGTAAGATTGAGAGTTACGCCCCACAATACTTACTCCCCGCCAATATACGTTAGTGCGTTTTTGGTATGCCTCGCCGCAGGATGATCCCCGGGGCTCGCCCAAAAAATGCCTTTTGAAACACTAATTATTACTTGTCCAAGTATTGCAAAAATTATTGTCTCCAGGTACACAATGCTACTGAGTGTCGTGTTTTGCATCCAGATCTTAATGTGGACGAGAATACTCAGGCTGTTGATGTGGAGGATCTGCCTCTCAACAACTATGGTAATGTACTAGAAAATAAGAGAGTGAATCAGATTGTGCAGCGGACGGAAGAATTATTGATGGAACAAATGTGCAAACTGAGGTAGTGGCTATATTGGAACTTATGAAATTTTGGAAGAAAAATAAGATAGCTTGTACAACAGGAGATGAGAAGTCGCACATCGCTGGCCTTAGAGGATATAAAGTAAAAGGCTCGCTATTTGTACTTAGATTAGTAGACCCACCAAATACCCTCAGTTAACGATTATTTGGTTTTGGTCTTTTTTTCTACGACACTTTTAGTATATTTGAAATTTAAGTTTCAAATTTAAAATTTTAATTATACATTATTAACTGAAACAACTTGTTCAGACAAAGACACCTCTTTCGAATAGTCTTCTTTTTCTCCATAAATTCGTTATTGCTGAAAGTGGCTCTACACTTTCTGAGCTTGACTTTGAGGAATCCTGAAAGCAACTTGTTGTTTTCCCCTAACGAATATACATACAATAATTTTTTGAGGACAATAAATTTATATACGTCTTAAAGTATTCTCTTCTTATTCTCTTCTTCGTGTTTTCTAACACAGTCGTTAGTACAATTACAATTATAGTTAAAAAGTAAAATGAGGAGAATAAAATATCTTCGGCCTGAGGCGCGAATATGTCGCTCTATTAAGAAGATCAAACCTAGTGCAGCAAAATCTTCATTAGCATAGCAGTAATCCTCTTGGCCTGTCTCCCCCAGAATACAACAGCCCGATAACGTCGTATGACTCGAACAAACTCTGGACAAGTTGTTAGGTCCAAAGCTCCATCAAGATGAACACTGTTTTCAATAAAAGTAAAACGCTCTTCTTCTTCTTTTCACAACTTTAACCTCACCTTTTTGAGCACTCTAAATTTTTTTTACACCACATTATGGAAGAAAGACTCATATTTATAGGCATGTGATTTCTTCCTTGGAATAAATTGGAAGAAAGTGGGGTAATAAGTTATGAAATCATGAAAATATGGTTAATGGATGAATTAGAGTGTAATTAGTTGCAGAACATGAGAGAATAGTTATAAAATTGTTATGGCCATTTTCTACATCATGGAGTAGCGAGGAGTTATGGCCATTTTCAAGATCAATGGGGTAATTAAGAAGAGATCATGACCTATTTTATTTTAATATTAAAATAGAAATATTCTAATATTTTCCCACTCATTTTAATATTAAATTAATAGAGTGTACCAGTTGAAGGGAGACTATTATGCATAATGAAGGTGTGTTCTACATTGATTTAGCAATTAACGATCTCTACTTCAGAGTCAGTAGTAATCTCAGACTTGAACTATGACTGCTTTGGAAAAATAAATTATTAGAGCTTACACATAATAATCAAGGTGTTGACATGAGCTTTATTAGCCAACACATTATGACCTTGTGCTATCCTGGTGTCACGACCCAAATTCCCGCTTTAGACGTCGTGATGACACATAGTCTCTAAGACTAGGTAAGCCGATTGTTTACAACAATTAATCCAGTTTGACAATGATATTTTAAAACATAGTTTAATATAAGAATCGAAATAAAGGTGAAACAATCCTACGCGGCAATAATCACAACAACCTCCCAAGACTAAGTAATACAGAGTCACAAACTCTAGCTGAATACATAGAAGAATCTCAAAAATCAAAATACAATAATGTTCAAATAACAAATTGATATTACGATAAAAAGGGAAAGGACTCCAAGGGACCGCGATGACCAAGCAACTCTACCATGAATCCTCGCAATCAAGAAACTAACTCTGCCTGAGTCTGATATCTCCAATACCTAGATCTGCACAAAAATGTATAGAAGTGTAGTATGAGTACACCACTGTCGATACCTAGTAAGTATCAAGACTAACCTTGGTGGAGTACTGACGAGGTACTAGTCAAGACACCTACTAGTTTTATAACCTGTGTAATTTATAAGTATAAAGCTAGTAAAGGAGGCGAGAATCAATAAATGCAACAAGGGCTAAACATGTGATTAAAACAGTAAAATAATCAAAACCCCATTAAAGACGAATGAAACCAATTAAGAAAAACAATGACAACCAAATACTCAAATCGTTCTAACACAAGTTTGACTGCAGAATTACTCCGAGATGCCTTATCTCATCAAAACAAGTCACGAGTCTCAAACCACATATCATACGCTCACGGCACCTTGTGCCCACATTATTAATCATAACCCCACGGATAACTCACATGCCAATATCTCAATCCATCCGGTATGGTCACAGGTTCAATATCACTATGAAAGCAGATAATACAAGAATACATGGACATGATCAATAGATTTGAAGTTCCATGCTCCTGAGCTGCTATAAGTGACATGTTACAGTCTATGCTTGTGCGAGTGTACTATGCACAGTCCAAGTCAATAAGTAATATCAAAGACATTGACTAGCTCAGTGAAAGCAATGCAACAAGTCATGTAAGGTGCATGCCATACACAAAGAAAGGCACATCATCACATGAATATCATTAACATCATTCCCCTAGGCCATCACATATCATCCCTGACATAGCCACCCTTATCTCTCCGTATTGATAACATCATAATAGCCATTCTTATCGTCCGCCCAGACATTAACGCAATAGCCACCCTTATCACTCCGATAACCACCCGTATCACTCCGCACAATCAACAACAGTGAGATGCCAACCTTATGCTCCGCATAACATCAATCAATCCACACAACAATTTCACATGTGTTAACATCACAACAGCACGACATATTAAATTGTACGGCAAGTGCTTAGAGGCCACAGCCTTTCCAAAACAACAATACAAATATCACCACATAACATAGCCCACGACTCAAACACGATGTATACAGAATCTCAATAACAACAAAATGAACGGGAAAGTAACTCAACAATGAACAACACCCCATTAAACACAACTTCAACTAAATAGATTAGTGGCTTTCAACAACTTCAACTTCGATTAATTGCTTAAGAATAAAATCAATAATGAAGGTATTTCCATGAATGACAAACTTCGAATTCTAGTGTACGACATAAGCTAAGAATGAAAGAGATGGCATGAACTAACAACTATGTCTAAATGCATGACAATAACTCGGCAACGAAAGGATATCATATAACAACAATTTCAATTAAGAATAACTCTACAATTAACGAAGTCACATAATAATAAAAGAGGTAACAAATTCAAATAAAGCGTATAAGAGTACACTTGACAAGTAAAAGATATAACATGTGCCAACAACTCTAAATAAAGCATGTGAGAGCAAACTTGCCAAACAAGGTAAGTAAACTCCATCCACTTTCACGTTAAATACGCAGTTTATAAGTAGATCAGACATGGAAAATTTATGAAACTTGTGGGATTTGTGAAGAACCTAGGGTTTTGGTAAATTTTGGAATTTGATCACGAATTTACTGGTGGAAATGGGGGCAAATTATATATTTGAGTTCGAGAGTTCATGGGTAACAATTATATTCAAAATTTGCAGAATCCGGGCATGTGGGCCCGAGGTGAATTTCATTAATCTTCCAAATCGAGTTGGCTAACTAATATAAGAGCTAAAATATGAAATTTTGAGAATATATTTACTTGTTTATAAGGCTTTTGATTAGTTTGGGAGTCCTCGGCGTCGTTTGAAGGGTTCTAGTGAGGTTGGAGGCCGGATTGAGGACTTGGAATCGAGGTAAGTCTCTTGCCTAACCTTGTAAGATGGAACTTATCCCTTTACGTGTATTATTGTTATGTGCTACTTGTGTGGGGAGCTACGTACGCACGAGGTGACGAGAGTTCGTACGTAACTATATTTCATGATATTTCTTGGGAAGACTTAGATTCATATCATGCTTTCAATTGTACTGTTGATGCCTATGTTGTGTATTAATTGTCTTGATTAGAGCTGAGACTGGGATTTAAATTGGAATTATCGACTTAGCTTCTTATTTCAGAAAACTGGGAAATACTTAATAAACTATGAAAATCCATGTCTTCTCGTCTCTCAAGTACTTTCGCGAGCGAGGTAAATTTCTCTACTCGGATAGGGCCGTTCACCTCGGCAGTATGATAACACCACTCTTATGGGATCGGGCCATTCGCCTCGGCAGTATGATGGTAACACTACTCTTATGGGATCGGGCCGTTCGCCTCAGTAGTATAGAGTGCCACTATTCTTACGGGATTGGATCGTTCGCCTCGGCAACTTCATGCTTAATAATCAAAATGGGTTCCGGTTTGCGTATAATTGGGTTAGCACCTTCACTGCCAGTTATGATTTGTTGGAAATGTGATATGGACTCCTGATTTTATTTATTGTAGTTGATCTTATTTGCTTCATTGATACTTTTTGTATACTCACCATGTCTACTATGCATTTATATTATTATTATTATTGGACCTCTAGTAAGTGTTAAGTTGACCCCTCGTCACTACTTCTTTGAGGTTAGACTAGATACTTACTAGGTACGCGTTATTTTTCGTGCTCACGCTACACTTCTGTACTGATGTGTAGGTACTGAGATAGGTACTACTAGTGCCACGCTGGCGCGTAGACGATCATTTATGAAGACTTAGTGGTGAGCTGCTTGCCTTGCTACGATCTGCAGCACCGGAGTCTCCCTCTACTTTATTTACTATTTTGTCTATCACTTTCAGACAGTAGTTGTAGTAGTTTTGTATATTTCCTAGATTGCTCATGCACTTGCAACGCTGGGTTTTGGGGGATCTTTAGCCTTTATGTATTGCTTTATTTATCTTTTCTTTCACCACTATGGATGTTCTTATTATGATGGTACTTTGTTCAAGAGATGTTACGATTGCATTAGAACTAGCTTAAACTGTTCTTTAAAAAGGAAAATGTCACGATCCTAACCCTGAACCCGGTCGTGATGGCGCCTCTCGTGAAGACAAGGCCAGCCAATTTAACCAAAATCTCATTTTAAGCAGTTAATTAACGTAAAAACAATATAAGCATGATTTAATGGCATCATTCACCGAAATATAGCTAACCATAATAGAAACCATCCCGACACAGCCCAAACTGGGGTGTCACAAGTCATGAGCAACTATGGATCCTGATACAAGTCTACTAAATACAATATTTGGCACAACTATTTGAAAAATATGGAAACGATAAGATAAGGGAGATATGGGGCTACGGACGCCAACAGCTACCTCGTAGTTTATGAATCACCGCCTGGACGGGAGGAGTCGGCACTCCGGAGCGGAACCAACAACGCCTAAATTTGCACACATGGTGCAGGGAGTAATGTGAGTACTTCGACCCAGTGAGTAATAAAATATAAATAACGACTAAAAGTAAAAAAACACATAAAGCACAAGGCATTCTATAAGGAAGCAATAAAACATCATTTGAAAATAGTAAATCAGTGAGAAATCAAGTAAAATCTCCTTATCGAAATTCCGCCCCTCGGGCAATATCGCAGAACAGTACCAGCCCCTTGGGCTCAAATCTCAGAATAATACCAGCCCCTCGGGCTATCACATGGAACAGTATTAGCCCCTAGGGCTATATCTCACATCACAATGGGTACCCGCGCTCACTGGGGGTGTGCAGACTCCGGGAGGTCCCTACGGCCCAAGCGCAATATCAAGCCACCTCGTGGCATCAAATCTAGGCCCTCGGCCTCATATCAGTCAAGCCACCTCATGGCGTATATAAAGTATCTCAGGCCCTCGGCCTCATATCAGTCACAAGCCACCTCGTGGCATATAATGTATCTCAGGCCCTCGGCCTCATATCACTCAGTATATCCTCACATCTGGCCCTCGGCCACACTCAATCAGAAAATCATCACAAGCCCCTCGGGCATAGTAAAACAGTAGTTCTCAGCCCAAAAATATCATTAAAATATTTTTTAAGTCTCAAAACTGAGTAAAAGTGGCTGAGTTGTAAAACAGTGGAAAACAACATAACTGAGTTCAAGTAATAAGATAAAATAGTGAGGAAACAGTGATAAAAATCCCCGAAGGGTTCAAATAATTCGCATGAAGCCCAAATATGGCAATCAACCCAAATCATGATGATAACAAATAAGTTTCAGTCAAATACACGGTAAAATCATCAATTGGGACGGACCAAGTCACAATCCCCAGTAGTAAACGACCCCACGCTCATCATCGAGCGCGTGTCTCACCTCAATATAGCACTATGATGTACAATCCAGGGTTTCAAACCCTCAGAACATCATTTACAATCACTACTCACCTCGAATCGGCTAAATCCCTAGCCCGCGACGCCCTTGCCCCTCGAATTGGCCTCCGAATCAATCCGAATCAGAACGAATACGTCACAATATGCTGAGGGGACAAAGACCAAGCAAAAACAATCAAAAAAATACCAAAAATTCTGAAATTAGCAAAACCCGAGCCCCGGGCCCCCATCTCGAAGCTCAGAAATTTTCACATCAACGAGTTCCTTATCTCCCAACGAGTTCATACATATCATAAGTTCTCAAATCCGACCCCAAATGGTCCTCCAAATACCCAATTAAAATTTCAAAATCCCAAGCCCTATTACTTCCATTTTTAGCAAGGCTTTAATGATTTTCTAGGTAGATTTTCACAATGTAAACGAGTTTTAGGTCTGAAATTCTTACCTCCAATTTATTCTCCTTGAATCCCTCGTTAATTTCCTTCAAAACCTCTAAAAATGAGCAACTATGGGTGAAAATATACCCAAAATCGCGGACAAAATAAGGCTTAAAAACATTCTGCCCAGGCTTCATCGAGTTGTACCTGCGCTGTGCAGGTTGTTCATCCTCTTACCATTTTCCCTTGTTGTACACCTTCTGTTAAAATGCTCATAACCCCTTGTGGAAATATTCAAATGATCAACGGTTTGAAGATTTAGAAACTAGACTCGAAGATATTTCATTTGATAGGTTGTACATTATATAACTCTTTATATATTCCGAGATATGAGCTTCTAAAGTGCATCAGAAATTCTGTCGAAATTGCTCCACCAGCCACCTTTGATCAATCATAACTTTCTGTACAAATGTCCAAATGATAAATGGTTTATCTTTCTGGAAACTAGATTCAAAGGGCTAAAATTTTCATGTTTTGATCATCTCATAATTCCTTATATATTGCAAAATATAAGCTTCCAAAGTCGGTCCTGTGCAGCAGAAATTTCTGCCATGCTCACTGCCTGGAAAACAATAGCAGTACCGAGCTTCGGTTAATCGATCGAACTTCTGATACAAGTGTCTAAATGATAAATGGTTTATCTTTCTGGAAACTAGATTCAAAGGGCTACAACTTTCATGTTTTGTAATTTTTCTGATTCCTTATACATTACAAGATATGAGCTTCCAAACTGGACTACTCACACTAGTTTCCCTGCAAATTTTCTGCAAATTTTTTTTTTTTTCAAAGATGAAATAGTCCGTTTAACCACCCAAAACTCACCCGAGCCATTCGGGACCCCGTCCGGATATACCAACAAGTCCTAAAACATATTACGTACTAAGTCGAGGCCTCAAATCACATCCAACAATGCTAAAAACATGAATCATACCCCAATTCAACCCTAATGAAACTAATAAATTCCAAATTCTACATTCGACGTCGAAACCTATCAAATTGTTACAAACCGCAATTTCGTACGTTAGACCACGTTGTAATATAGTCTATATGTATAGAGCCTAAGAATCGGAAAACAGTTCAAAAAGTCAAGGAAAGAGCAAAGGGTTTCGCAAAGCTGGGTTTACTATCGCAAAACCCACATGCGAGCCGCATTTCTCGCACTGAAATCGCAAACTGAGACAGATTTCTGGGCAAAAATCAATGTCAGAAATGCTGCCAGAATGCTATACCATTGTTGATTATGCAACGAAGAATGCTATAGCAAAGTGTAACAGATTTCTGGGCCAAAATCAATGTCAGAAATGCTGCCAGAATGCTATAGCATTGTTGATTATGCGACGAAGAATGCTATAGCAAAGTGTAACAGATTTTTGGGACAAAATCAACGTCAGAAATGCTGCTAGAATGCTATAGCATTGTTGATTATGCGACGAGAATGCTATAGCATATTTGACAGACGTCAGACACATGTATTATTTATTTGCCAAATTAAAGGGCTAGTATAAAAGGCTCCAAGGTCGGCCAAGAGGGTTATTTCATCCTCATTCCAGACCTCCACAGTGAAATAGAGTCCCTACAACCCTTTCTCAAAGAACCCCATGAACCCTAATCAAATTTCTCTCTTCCAAGTTCTAAATTGAGAGTAAAAGCTAGAGATTGAAGAAACTAAAGAGAATCCCTAACTGATTTCTCCTTCTTTCAAGCCCTAAGTAGGAGTGAGACCTAGGAATTGAAGAATCAAGGAAGAAGGCTAGATAATCCACATGGGTAAGTTATTACTCCCTTTCATGCAATCTTTCTCTTGGGAATTCATGGTATGTTGTTTTATGCATGTAAGAACTCATGGGATGGTGATTGGAAGCCATGAGTTCAAGTTAACGAGCGATAATGGACTGCGTTATGATTAATTTGGGTTGTTGTTGAGCTGCATGTGTTATTACTGTGTTTGTGAAGTTTTAGAAGAAGAAGGGTGTGGAGAAGCACCATACGAATTTAGGGGATTTTGATTAATGATAGCTATGACGCTTAGAGAGTAATGGTTGAATTGTTCTTTACTTGTAGACTAAGGAATTGTAACAATTTCGTAGCTTGAGAACTGGTGCAGTATATACCAAGTATGTAAGACTATCCGTTTCTTTCTTTTGCACGGCTCTAAATGTACACAATGCAATGAACGAGCCCCAAAGAAACTCTATTCTTAGAAGATAGGAGTACTTACGTTGTTTTTCCCTCTTGTGGAATGATTGTTCTTGTTCTTATGATATCAATATTGTTGGTACTTCCTGAGTCTCATTAAGGTTCATGATAAAGAGTTAGTCCTAATTACGTGTTCATCGGACAGCAGTCTTATGTCACTCCGAAAGGCATAGAACATATTTTCATAAGTTGAGCATGCATTATATATATGTGTATCTAGATTTCTCTACCGAGCCGTGTTATTGTCGGCCGGGTATGGCACTTATTGTGCAACCAGTGATCAGTTGGGTATGATATTGATGAGCCCATGGAGGCGTACATATATGATGATGATGAAGCCCACAGAGTCTTATAATATGATGATAATAGAGCCCACGGAGGTGTATGGATATGACGGTAATAAGCCCACGGAGGCGTATGTATATGATGAATGTAAAAAGGTGTGTGTATATATATATATATATATACATATATATATATATATATATATATATATATGTGTATGTTTATGTCATGATACGGTACTTTAGTTGAAATGTATGAATATGTCATCATCGGAAAGTTTGAGATGGTAAGGATCACGGTGCGCTACTATAAAGGTATGTCATGGCTAGTCGCCCTCAGAGGCATTCAAATGGCACAGATTGTATATTTCTTATCCTGACTTACATTATTGCTCTTATATTATGTTTTCCCATCTTACATACTCGGTACCTTATCCGCACTGATGTCCTTTTATTTGTGGACGCTGCATGTCGTGCTGCAGGTCCTGATAGAGTGATAGACGGAGCTCCCCCACCGCAGTAGGCTATCCAGTTCAGCAGATATTGGCAAGATTCATCCTTTGGACTTGCTATAGCCTTGGTATGCATTTTTTATAGGCATTTTGGGCATGTCGGGGCCCTGTTCGGACGTATGTTGCATGATGTATGTTCCAGTAGAGGCTCATAGACAAATGTCAGTTTATGCGTAGACATGTGTTGGGTTATGTATAGACAATAGACAATGGATGGGCTTATGTACAGTTGAAATTGCCTTGTTGGCAAACGTATGTATTTTGTTGTATAAGTTTTGCATTGCAGCCTTGTTGGCCATATTATGTATATAAGTATGTTCATATCATGGTATGATGTTTCAGTCCATTATGATTATTGTTCGATATTATATGTGTATGACAAGCTTTATAGATAATAAGGAAAGTTAGATGAAGGGTACGCCGGTGACCGTTGAGTAGGGTCCGGTGCCATGTCGCAGCCCTCCGGTCGGGTCGTGACAAACTTGGTATCAGAGCAGGTCGTGTCCTAGGGATTGTCTATGAGTCGTGTCTAGTAGAGTCCTGATTATGGGTGTGTAGCGCGCCACATTTATAATCAGGAGGCTGCCTGACATTATTGTTACGTTCTTTCTGAATCTAGATCGTGCATAGAGCTGAGTCGTAAGTGTTCGTCCCTAACATTCATCTTGTTTACCTACAGCGATGCCTTCGACTAGGAAGCAAGCATATAGTAGACGACTCCATACAGATGCCGGAGAGGGGACCAATCAGGTGCCCCAAGCTAGAGAAGGCCAAAGTGAGCCTCAAAGTGAGATGCCATCTCGGACCTCATCTACTCCTCGTTCCCCAGAGGATATTAGAAGCCACCCAACATCTCCAGTTCCTTTATCTGGTACTATAGACCAAGACTTGAGGACTGCAGTACAGTTGTTGACTGGCTTGGTAGCTTCTCAGGCTCAGAGGAAGAATACCGGTGCTACTGAAAGACCGGTTAGTGCGAGGGTTCGTGAATTTATTAATTTGGATCCTCTAGTGTTTACTAGGTCTGATCCTAAGGAGGACCCCCAGACTTTTATTGATCAGATACACCGCACACTGGGGGTCATGCATGCTAGTGATACAGAGGAAGTAGAATTGGCTTCTTATCGGTTACGGGACTTAGCAGTCTTCTGGTATGACAGTTGGGAAAGATCCAGGGGTCCGAATGCTCCCCCACCTATGTGGAATGAATTTTCTGAGGCGTTACTTCGCCACTACTTGCTAGTTGAGGTACGAGAGTACAGTATGCAGTTTGACTCTCTGGCAAGGTATGCTTCCCATATGGTGGCCGAGATAAGCGATAGGGTTCATTTGTTCGTGAACGGATTGGGACCACATTTAATAAATGAATGCACGACAGCTTCCCTGATAGAGGGCATGGATATCTCCCGTATTCAGGCTTATGCCCAGACCATAGAAGATCGCAAACGCCAGCAAAGGGCAAACAAGGAGCAGGATAGGAGCCAGCATAAGAGAACGAGGTTTGCAGGGTATTCTGGTGACTCCAGAAGTAGTGTAAAACCTCAGTCTTCGAGGAGTTCGGCACCACCTGTAGCTAGTGCCCCTCTACAGTTTCAGAGTTTGCGGGCATTAGGCTCGCAACATCACAGGGTTACTAGACAGACGAGATCCCTAGTACCTCGTTGTGATCAGTGCGGCAGGACCCACTTTGGACCGTGCCGTCGAGGTTCTGATGTATGCTATTCTTGCGGACAGCCTGGTCACATAATGCGGGATTGTCCTTACAGAGGGGGTGGCTGTATGGCTCAGTAGACTTGATCTGTGTTTGGTTCTTCCTTATCAATTCGACCTCCAGCACGGGGTTTTTAGCAGCCAGTAGGTCGTGGTAGAGATCGAGGTGCAGTACCGAGCTTAAGTGGTATTCAAAATCGCATATATGCTCTAGCAGGTCGACATGATCTTGAGTCATCTCCGGATGTCGTTACAGGTATACTATCAGTACTTTCTCATGATGTATATGCATTGATTGATCTCGGATCCACATTATCATATGTTACACCCCCCCCCCCTTGCAGTATCTACTCAAATAGGAGATTCTATGGTTGTCAAGAGAGTATATAGAGGTTGCACCGTGACGATTTGTAGTCGTCAAACCTCGGCAGATTTGTTTGAATTAGAAATGGTTGATTTTGATGTAATAATGGGAATAGATTGGTTGGCATCATGTTATGCAAGTGTTGATGGTCATACGAAGATGGTTAGATTTCAATTTCCTGGTGAACCCATCCTTGAATGGAAGGGGAACGTTGCCACGCCGAAAGGTAGGTTTATTTCCTACCTTAAGGAAAGAAAGATGATCTCCAAGGGATATATCTACCATCTTGTTCGCGTTATGGACGCGGAGGCAAAGTCGCCTATTCTACAATCAATTCCGTAGTCAATGAATTTCCAGATGTCTTTCCAGATGAACTCCCAGGTCTTCCTCTTGAAAGGGAGATTGAGTTTGGCATCGATGTGTTGCCTGATACTCACCCAATTTCTATCCCTCCATACAGAATGGCCCCAGCAGAATTGCGAGAGTTGAAAGTACAGTTGAAGGACTTGCTGGATAAAGGCTTCATTAGGCCTAGCACTTTACCTTGGGGTGTGCCAGTATTGTTCGTACGAAAGAAAGACGGATCGTTATGGATGTGTATCGATTATCGTCAGTTGAATAAGGTCACCATAAAGAACAAATATCCACTTCCAAGGATTGACGACCTGTTTGACCAACTCCAGGGAGCCAAATATTTTTCCAAAGTTGAACTACGGTCAGGATATTTTCAGTTGAGAGTCAAGGAGAAAGATATTCCGAAAACAGCCTTCCAGACAAGATATGGGCATTTTGAGTTCTTAGTGATGTCGTTCGGGCTAACCAATGCCCCGGCAGCTTTTATGGATCTCATGAATACTGTATTCAGGCCTTATCTTGATGTGTTCGTGGTTGTATTCATTGATGATATCCTAGTGTATTTCCGTTCAGAGACAGAACATATGGGCCACTTGCGGATAGTATTACAGACCCTTCGGGATCACAAGTTATATGCAAAGCTCTCCAAATGTGAATTCTTGGTTGAACTCAGTAGCATTCCTAGGTCATGTGATATCTGACGAGGGTATTAGTGTCGACACTCAAAAGATAGACGCAGTCAAGAATTGGCCGAGACCTACAACGCCATCAAAAGTCCGTAGCTTCTTGGGGCTAGCAGGATACTACAGGCGGTTTGTAGAAGGGTTTTCTTCTATATCGGCACCATTAACTAAGCTGACCCAGAAAGCTACCAAATTCCAATGGTCTGATGTTTGTGAGCGGAGTTTTCAGGAACTGAAGAATCGATTAACATCGGCTCCAGTTCTTACTATTCCCGAAGGAACTGAAGGTTATGTGGCATATTGTGATGCCTCCGGCATAGGTTTGGGATGTGTATTGATGCAGCATGGGAAGGTGATTGCTTATGCTTCGAGACAATTGAAGAAGCATGAAAAGAATTATCCAACCCATGATTTGGAATTGGCTGCAGTAATATATGCTTTGAAGATATGGCGACACTATCTATACGGTGTCCATGTTGATATCTACACAGACCATAAAAGTTTGCAATACATCTTCAGTCAGAAAGAGTTAAATTTGAGACAACGACGTTGGCTCGAATTACTGAAAGACTACGACGTCAAAATATTGTATCATCCGGGCAAAGCCAATATTGTGGCCGACGCCCTCAGTCGTAAGTCAATGGGATGCTTAGTACACATCGAAGCGGGTAGAAGGGATTTGACTAAAGAACTTCATCGGCTAGCCAATATGAGAATCAAATTATTAGACTCAGAGGACGGAGGTGTCATTATACATAATACATCAGAATCATCTCTCGTAGCCGAGGTGAAAGCACGGCAATATGAAGATCCCACCTTGGTACGATTTAGAGAGGGCATTCAACAGGGAAAGATTTCAGCTTTTGAGATTGCAGGGGATGGAACACTGAGGTGCCAAGGCAGATTATCTGTGCCTAATGTGGCCGGGTTGCGAGAGAAGATCATGAGGGAAGTTCATCAATCCCGATACTCCATCCACCCCGGTTCGACAAAGATGTATCATGATGTCAAAGAGCAGTATTGGTGGGATAGCATGAAGAAGTCTATTGCAGAATTTGTAGCCCAGTGTCCCAATTGTCAAAAGGTAAAGATAGTCAGAAAACCGATGGATTGCTCCAGAATATAGAGATTCCAACCTGGAAATGGGAGGTGATTAACATGGACTTCATTGTTGGGTTACCTCGCTCCAGTTGTAAGTTCGACTCCATCTGGGTGATAGTTGATCGACTTACAAAATGTGCCCATTTTCTGCCAGTTAAGGCAACTTACACAGCTGAAGACTATGCAAAGCTGTATATCAAGGAGATTGTTAGACTTCATAGGGTACCAATGTCTATTATATCAGACCGAGGAGCTCAATTTACGGCTAACTTTTGGAGGTCTTTTCAGAAAGGTTTGGGCACACAGGTGAATCTCAGCACAGCTTTTCATCCGCAGACTGACGGACAGGCGGAACGTACTATTCAGACACTCGAAGATATGTTACGGGCATGTGTCTTAGATTTTAAGGGAAGTTGGGATGACCATCTTCCACTCATAGAATTTGCCTACACTAACAGCTACCACTCCAGTATTAAAATGGCCCCATATGAGGCATTATACGGGAGAAGATGTAGATCACCAGTTGGCTGGTTCGAAGTCGGTGAAACTGAGTTATATGTGCCAGATTTGATCCACCAAGCCATCGAGAAGGTAAAGGTGATACAGGAACGATTGAAGACGGCACAAAGCAGGCAAAAGTCCTATTCTGACGTCCGACGTCATGACCTAGAGTTTGAAGTTGGTGATTGGGTATTCCAGAGAGTCTCACCAATGAAGGGTGTCATGCGCTTCGGGAAGAAGGGTAAACTGAGTCCAAGGCACATCGGTCCGTACAAAGTCCTTCGACGGATTGGACATGTTGCTTATGAGCTAGAATTGCCATCCGAATTGGAACATGTCCATCCGGTATTCCATGTATCTATGTTAAGGAAATGTATCGAAGATCCTTCTCGGGTCGTCCCCATCCAAGACATACAGATTACAGAGGATCTAACATACGAAGAGGTACCAGTGGCTATATTAGATCGACAAGTCCGTAAGCTAAGAACAAAAGATGTGGCTTCCGTTAAGGTACGGAGGAACAGGAACGTGGAACAAATGACATGGGAAGCAGAGGAAGAAATGAAGTCTAAATATCCGTACTTGTTCCAGAATATAGATAATGATGATGCCGAAGGAACGGAGAATGCATTCAAAGGAGAAACATCCTTACGAGGTAAATAGTAACTTGAGATACTCTTCCTTATTACAAATGATAATATGTTGATAATGTACATGTCCATAACTTTATATACTCTTGCAGAACCATACACTGTGTTAAATGCTTCACGATGAGTAGGATCCCTGTAGATCCTTACATTCGAGGACGAATGTTCCTAAGGGGGGGAGAGTGTTACAACCCGTAATTTCGTACGTTAGACCACGTCGTAAGATAGTCTATATGTATAGAGCCTAAGAACCGGAAAAGAGTTCAAAATGTCAAGAAAAGAGCAAAGGGCTTCGCAAAGCTGGGTTTGCTATCGCAAAACCCACATGCGAGCCGCATTTCTCGCACTGAAATCGCAAACTGAGACAGATTTCTGGGCAAAAATCAATGTCAGAAATGCTGCCAGAATGCTATAGCATTGTTGATTATGAGACGGAGAATGCTATAGCAAAGTGTAACAGATTTCTAGGCCAAAATCAATATCAGAAATGCTGCCAGAATGCTATAGCATTGTTGATTATGCGACGAATAATGCTATAGCAAAGTGTAACAGATTTCTGGGCCAAAATCAATGTCAGAAATGCTGCCAGAATGCTATAGCATTGTTGATTATGCGACGTAGAATGCTATAGCAAAGTGTAACAGATTTCTGGGCCAAAATCAACGTCAGAAATGCTGTCAGAATGCTATAGCATTGTTGATTATGCGACGAGAATGCTATAGCATATTTGACAGACGTCAGACACGTGTATTATTTATTTGCCAAATTAAAGGGCTAGTATAAAAGGCTCCAAGGTCAGCCAAGAGGGTTATTTCATCCTCATTCCAGACCTCCACAGTGAAATAGAGCCCCTACGACCCTTTCTCAAAGAACCCCATGAACCCTAATCAAATTTCTCTCTTCCAAGTTCCAATTGAGAGTAAAATCTAGAGATTGAAGAAACTAAGGAGAAGCCCTAAGTGATTTCTCCTTCTTTCAAGCCCTAAGTAGGAGTGAGACCTAGGAATTGAAGAATCAAGGAAGAAGGCTAGATAATCCACATGCAAGGTAAGTTATTACTCCCTTTCATGCAATCTTTCTCTTGGGAATTCATGGTATGTTGTTTTATGCACGTAAGAACTCATGGGATGGTGATTGGAAGCCATGAGTTCAAGTTAACGAGCGATAATGGACTGCGTTATGATTAATTTGGGTTATTGTTGAGCTGCATGTGTTATTACTATGTTTCTGAAGTTTTAGAAGAAGAAGGGTGTGGAGAAGCACCATATGAATTTAGGGGATTTTGATAAATGATAGCTATGACGCTTAGAGAGTAACGGTTGAATTGTTCTTTACTTGTAGACTAAGGAATTGTAACAATTGCGTAGCTTGAGAACTGGTGCAGTATATACCAGGTATGTAAGACTATCCGTTTCTTTCTTTTGCACGACTCTAAATGTACACAATGCAATGAACGAGCCCCAAAGAAACTCTGTTCATAGAAGCGAGGAGTACATACGTTGTTTTTCCTTCTTGTGGAATGATTGCTCTTGTTCTTATGATATCAATATTGTTGGTACTTCCTGAGTCTCATTAAGGTTCATGATAAAGAGTTAGTCCTAATTACGTGTCCAGAGGATAGCAGTCTTATGTCACTCCAAAAGGCATAGAACGTATTTTCATAAGTTGAGCATGCATTATATATATGTGTATCCAGTTTTCTCTACCGAGCCGTGTTATTGTCGGCCGAGTATGGCACTTATTGTGCAACCACTGATCAGTTGGGTATGATAATGATGAGCCCATGGAGGCGTACGTATATGATGATGATGAAGCCCACTGAGGTGTATAATATGATGATAATAGAGCCCACAGAGGCGTATGCATATGATGGTAATAAGCCCACGGAGGCATATGTATATGATGAATGTAAAAAGGTGTATATATATATATATATGTGAGTGTGTGTGTGTGTGTGTTTATGTCATGATACGGTACTTTAGTTGAAATGTATGAATATGTCATCATCGGAAAGTTTGAGATAGTAAGGATCACGGTGCGCTACTATAAAGGTATGTCATGGCTAGTTGCCCTCAGAGGCATTCAGATGGCACAGATTGCATGTTTCTTATCCTGACTTAAATTATTGCTCTTATATTATGTTTTCCCGTCTTACATACTCAGTACCTTATCCGCGCTGACGTCCTTTTATTTGTGGACGCTGCATGTCGTGCTGCAGGTCCTGATAGACTGATAGACGGAGCTCCCCCACCACAGTAGGCTATCCAGTTTAGCAGATATTGGCAAGATTCATCCTTCGGACTTGCTATAGCCTTGGTATGCATTTTGTATAGGCATTTTGGGCATATCGGGTCCCTGTTCCGACGTAGGTTGTAGGTTGCATGATGTATGTTCCAGCAGAGGCTCATAGACAAATGTCAGTTTATGCATAGACATGTGTTGGGTTATGTATAGACAATAGACAATGGATGGGCTTATGTACAGTTGAAATTGCCTTGTCGGCAAACGTATGTATTTTGTTGTATAAGTTTTGCATTGCAGCCTTGTTGGCCATATTATGTATATAAGTATGTTCATATCATGGTATGATATTTCAGTCCATTATGATTATTGTTCCATATTATATACGTATGACAAGAGATTTTCAGAACTGGATTCCGACCCCGATATCAAAAAGTCAACTCCTCGGTCAAACTTTTCAAAAATCTTCCATTTTCCAACATTCGCCAAAATGCGTTGAATTGTCCTACGGACTTCCAATTTCAAATACGGACATATGCGTAAGTCCGAAATCACCATACGAAGCTATAGAAACTCTAGGAATTCCATTCCGACCCTCGGATCAAAATCTCGCCTAACAACCGGAAATCGCCAAAATACTAACTCCACCAATTCAAGCCTAATTCTACACCGGACCTCCAAAACCAATTTCGATCACACTCCTAAGTCATAAATCACCTACCAAAGCTAACCAAACCATCGGAACTCACATCCGAGCCCTCTAACTCATAAAAGAGACTAAGTATCTCATTTCTTACCAAATCCACACTGAACGCAAACTACTCAACTCGATCGCATAAAACAAGGATAACGAAGCATAAAGAAGCAGAAATGGGGAAACGAAGCGGTAATTCATGAGACGACTGGCCGGGTCGTCACAGAAAACTTCTGTCTTAAAAATGTTAAAAATGGGTAAATAAATAATAGTTTAACTTGTGGGCTTGCCTAACGGCGGCGTTAGATGCAGTCGTGACCTATTACGAATTTGGGTTGTCAAACCAACCACCCCGGCAAGTCACATAACAACAAATGAGCATAGAATAAGCAATAAATGGGGGAACAGGACTACAATACTCAAAATGACTTGTTGGGTCGTTACAGTTAATGAAGCTAGAATATTTAGACTTACAAATCATGACCACCATGTCCATTGTCAGTGTATTGTTGCACTTATCATCAAAGGAGTTTTGCCGAAGGATGCATATTATCCCTTAATTGAATTGTCATTATTCTTTAGTGATTTTGCGCTAAATAGATGCATGTGGAAAGGTTAGAGAAACTAGATAAAAGTATACGGATGACAATTTGTAAATTAGAACATGTGTTCCTGGCATTCTTTGATGTTATGATTCATTTGGCAATTCATTTGGAAAATGAGACATAAGTGGGTAGTCCTGTTCAATATCGATAGATGTATTACATTGAAGGGTTAGATTTTTACTTATTTGAATTGTTCTTTTAGAAGAAATTTGTTACAAAAGTAATTTATCTTTAAATAATTGATATTTGCGCACGTTAAAAGGTTATGCATGCAACCAAGGTCGCCCTTAAGGATCAATTGCTGAGGGCTATCTTGCGGAGGAGTGCATGGTAGTTTGTTCTAAATATTTGATTGATATAGAGACAAGCAAAATCGTCCGGATAGAAATTTTGATTCTCCCAACATAAATCCCAATGGCTTGTCCATATTTAACTGTCATGGTAAGTCATTAGTAGGGGGTGATTGTAAAAGCTTGAGTAATCTTGAATTCAACCAAGCTCATTTTTATATCCTCCAAAATTGTGAGGAGGTCAGACCTTGGATTGAGTAAGATATTTTTCATTTAATTATATCATTTTCTTCTTATGAATACCTTTAACGACTATGATGTAATATTCTTTATTTTTTTTTCTAGACCTGCAAATCCATAGAGAACATCTAGATATATTAGCAGTGGAGAATAATAGAAATGTAGCCAAGAGGCACAAGGAGGAATTTCATTTGTGGTTTGAAGAAAAGGTAAACTATATCATTTGATGCTAGTGTATCTTTATTTAGGATAATTTTTGAATTTTACTTTCTTAAGGAGTATTATAGTTTTGACTTTGTACACAAAATATTATAGGTGGTCTAGTTAAAAGAGAATGATGATGGTCGAGTTACCGATGAATTGCTAGCTTTGGCAAGACTTTCGGATAATCGTGTTTATTGCCATAAAGGATATATCTTAAATGGTTTTAGGTTTCGAACAATGGAATCTGAGCTATATTTGAAAATCCAAAATAGTGGTGTAGTTATAAAGAGTGACGATCATACAGAAAATGTTGATTATTATGGAAAGATAAGAGAGATTTTAGACATCCGATATATGGGTATTTCAGTCATATTATTCAAGTGTGACTGGTTTGAAGTTCCTCCCAAGGTCGAAGTCAAAGCAAAGGTTATGAAAGGGATGAATATGATGTCATGAGCAAAAATCTCACATGTCGTGATGGTAGCTATCTCAATACTAGGCAAGCCGACAATCACCACTAACTACGAATTTTAAGTTAAAACATAATGGAACAGGTTTAATAGTAACATATTCTCATGAATAACCAATAAGAAAATACTGCGACTAAATACAAAATCCCCCAAAATTCAGATGTCACTGAGTACATGAGCTACTAAAGTGTTAACACAGTCAGACTGCTAAAACAACTGTCTAGAAAGGTAGAACAGCGCTAAATAAACTGAAAGGAAGGAGAGTCGAGGTCTGAGGATGCCAAAGCAGCTACCTCGAAAGTCTCCAAGAAGATGAAGCTCCAAATCTTGCAATTGTCGTGTTCAAACGTATCTGGATCTGCACACGAAGTGCAGAGTGTAGTATGAGTACAACCGATCCAATGTACTTATTAAGTAACAGGACTAACCTTGGGCTGAAAGCAGTGACAAGCTCAGATAAGTACAATACAAAGCTAGATAAAAACAGTAATAACTCAGAGAGAAATCCAATAATCAATTTATAGACAGTGCAAAAATATAGACATGCTTTTTAGACTTTAACAGTTTGAGCACAACACAGATTGAATATGCCAAGTATGACTAATATGAGGAATGTCACATCTCGATATCTATATGTCATGTATGCATGTCAAATGTAATGCAACACAATGATAAAGTCAAATACTCATACTCTCGGAGTATTGATCCTCACTCAGTACGCTCAATCACTGGGCGCTCCCAATCAATCGGCACTCTCAACCACTCAACACTCTCAATCACTCGGCATTTGCACTCGGCACTCGCACTCATCGGTACCTGCGCTCATTGCTGGTATGTCAGACTCTGGAAGGGCGGATCCTGTCCAAACACTAATATAAGCCACTCATGGTATGAATCAATAAATCTTGTTGCGGTGTGTAGCCCGATCCCATATATCTCACTCATAATCAGTCTCTCGACCTCACTAAGTCATCAATCTCTCTAGTCTCTCGGGCTCACTAATCTCATGACAATCAGCCCAAACATTGATAATATGATGTAACAATAAATGGCAACAGAGAATGAGATATGATATGCAGATGATTGATGTGACTGAGTATATAATTGCAATTTAAGCAACTAACTCAACAGTAGAAGCGACCTCCGTGGGTCCCAACAGAATAAGCATATAGTCTAAGCATGATTTCTAACATGGTTCAGAGCTCAATTACTCTAACAAGTAGGAGTTTCATGCATAGCAACAAGGTCCGAAAACTACACAGTGTCGCGCCCCATTTTCTCACGAAAGCGAACTTTGACATGTGACATCTCTTTTAAATGGAATTAAAATAGAAAAGTTGCCACCTAACAATTTTTGAAGTGCATTGGGGCACCTATTTGCAAATAACTCTGTTTAAACTAGTTCATGTTACCAAATATCGGGTAAGGGTTCAATTTACCTTGAAGAAAAAGGTCTTAGGCACTTTTCGAGGTCCACAACTGTGGGTCCCGGCCGAAATTGATGCTACGTTGGATTATTGGATTATAATTGTCTAATGTGATAATGCAAATGAAGGAAGACAGAAAGTTTAAATGTTCAACTATGATATAGACAGGTGTCAAGCATATTACATATGTAAAGGAATAAAGGATCAGTACAAGTCTTCTTTGGGGGTTACGAGATACAACGTAATTGCTCTAAGTTTAAAGAAACGAAGGCGTGAAAAACAAACATATAAAAGGGGAGTCCTATGTTTTTTATCCAAAAGGATCACCCCGTGTAACATAAATAATACTATGCAACTCTCTTAGATTAGGGGTTGCTCATATTATCCAGCGTGCACAAACTATCATCTCCTACTACCCAATTACTATGTTAAAGTTGTTTACCTAAAGCGCTCTAGTTATATTCTAAACCGTGTCCTATGCGTGCACTATCCGTCCCATGCCTATAGTCCAGAAGGCTTGGGACCTAATATTTGGGTGGTTCTACACTTTGCTTATGTTGCTCGAAATGATAAGGCTAGGATCACATTCAAAACAAGTAGGATTGTAAATAAAAAAAATAACAACTGGCTCAAGTTGGCCTCCACACATAAGCAACAAAGCACGCGAACAGGTTTCAGATTATACAGTAGTCAGTTTCAGAATCGAGGTATATTAGAGTCATTTGAGACCTAAGACATGTCGTATACATGACCACACAGTTTAAAGCAACTCATGAGCAGTGTCGTCATCCAAGTTATTGAAATTACATATTGTAAGATATAAAGCCTATAGACATGATCTCTAAATGATTTGCGTATAGGGGCAGTGAAGCCATTTGAAAACTCAGAATTACCCGTGTTTGATACTATTGGAATGCTTTCTAAGCGAGTAGCAATATCCTAATGGAAGGTTCTCTTAAAGATGGTATTTGAACACAAATTTATCATGCTTATTCCTATAGGCACGTTAGCTAGACGACAGTGTAATAAGACAACAGTAGAAGTCGATTAGTTAACCAAACAAAGCCCTATAGACGTGGTATCTAGATGAGTATTAACAAAGGCATATATTAATACGATCGTATAGACATGCTATCTAATAGCTCATAGAAGTAGACATGGGAACAAGTAAAGCACTTAAACTCTCGCAAGCATATTCTGATAATGTGCCAGCATTAGACAGGTTGAGTAAGTGAAGTGTTGAATTCCAATAGGTGTAGAAATAAAGCATGTTGAACAAAGTAGCAAACAAAGCATTTAGAGCCTATAGGCATGTTCTCTACCCACTCATACGAAAATTAAAGTATACCCGCTCCTTCCTTCCACCAACTCCCCAATTATTTTGTTTAAAAATTATTACAGGCCCAAAATAATGAATACAAGTATAAATATTACACACTAAACGACTGCATGCCTAATAAACAGAACAGGCCAGAAGGAAAATAACCCAGTACTCCCTGGGCCTTCAACATGCTCATTTTCACATGAATAGCAGACCTAGATCCAAACACACCTCAAACAGGAAATATATCCATTGCACAGCCCAGGGCCACATATGAGCTCATACCATGCTCAGATGGAGGACCCATTTACCCAGTAATTGCAGATTAATCACTCAACCACATAAGTTAACAAAACACACATGGTAACTAATTAACAATTCTCAAGTCTATTAACAATAATACCTCATAGGCATAAGACTACAAAATAAGCATATTGACACTTGTAGTTGGAAGCTAAGGGATCACAACAACTAGGAGAACCAACAGGACACAGTTTCAATTTGGCAAGTTTGACATAGAAAACAACACAAGTTCATGATTGAGCAATTACTAGACAAAGGAAAGCGTGTAGCATGCTTAACATAGTCACACATTAGGAGGACTTAAGAGGCATGTCTATTGAGTTATCAGAGTAAACACACACACATGCCAAGTTTTCCAAAAAATCAAATCGAGAGAAGGCATGATCAAGAATTGATCAAAGGGACTTTTAGACCTAGGAACCTCTAATCATAGAAGTCTGGTAGGGTTATAGTCAAGAGAATAGCAATTATTCACGTGTAGATTTCTATCACGAGAGCCTAAAATGTATAACGAACAAACTAGTGAGCACGTTCTACAACAGTCGACAAAACAGCTTAACATGCTGAGTATAACACAAAGATTCAAAATCCAAAGAACTCAGCATACCAATTTAAGGTTAATAGGACAAGCAGATTTCATGGCTTATACCAACTGACCATGTGTAATAGAAGAAGCTAATACATTGAGATTCAACTAGAAGTCTTAGGAAATACTAGAGAATGCAGGATTGAACATGTCGAAGAACAACATCAAAGTTCTCCAACAACATATCAACATGTTTGGCTAAGTATTAAGAAAATGTTGTAAAATGAGATGATCAATTTGCAGGGTAGCAGTAGACTACACATAAAGGGTTCAGCAAAAAGAGACTTATTGAAGCAAATTCTGGGCAGGTAGTAATTCCTTAGAACTTTCAATGCACGTATTCAAAGGGAGACATGAAAAAAGGGTACAATATTAAATAGTCAATGTAAGAATTTTAGCATGCATAAACAAAACAGCTTCGAGCAAGCATACAACCTAGAATTCTTCCAAATTGACTATACTAATTGAACATATGCAAACTTATACGAGTTCAGATGAAGGATTTCAGAAGAAATTCAAACCAAAGGTCGGCACAGTATCATATTGGCTTTGAAAGGCCTACATAACAGAGATCTTTAGAAGTATGAACACAAACACAGAAGAAACATAATTGTGAGGGTTCGAACACTTACAAATTTGCAGATTTAACAACAAATAGAGAAAAATCACCAAGTTCCAGTAGCAAAGTAAGGAACAATAGCAAGAATTCCAAATCCTAGTGCGATAGAGTTCACAGGAGCTTCGAACGAGCCCCAGTGTAGATAGTGAAGATTCTAGTGGCCTAAGCTTTCACCCCGCCAAGAGCTTAAGTTTCAAAATAATGCAGAGCGAGTGAGATTGAAAAAGCAGTAGCAGTAGTTAAAAGCCATAGAGGGGAAACAGGGAAGGGGGTTTATATAGTGATCGTTTTGAACAAACAAACATGGAAACAATAAATTAAACATAAATAAGACAAGAAAATATCTCATGCAAATCAGAATCAGTAGAGGAGATGGAAAATCTTAAACCCTAGTTGGGTCCAACTATGTGAAAATCGAACCAAAGGCACAAATCATTCCTTGTTGAGCGTATATGGACGGAGTACCGTCCAAATCCCAAAGATTCGAGTCATCCCAGTCCAATCTTGAACGTGGTACTTGCCAAAGTTAGGCAAGTACCTAAGTAATACCATAAACGGACGACCGGTGACTGGAGAATGCTAATAAGGTAAGTAGATTGTTGATTGATTCCATTTTTAGGTTGAAATCGGAGAGAACTCAGGCGGCGGCTGCTAGG
This sequence comes from Nicotiana obtusifolia, assembly GCA_002018475.1. Lineage (NCBI taxonomy): Eukaryota > Viridiplantae > Streptophyta > Magnoliopsida > Solanales > Solanaceae > Nicotiana > Nicotiana obtusifolia. The sequence goes on along the minus strand of MCJB01021853.1, from coordinate 32,136 downwards.
GTTTGCAGAAGAGAGGAGAAGGCGAGAGAGTATAGAGGCGGTTGAATGGGGAAATGATCTCTAAGGTTAGAGCGAGGGGTTATATGGAGAAGGGACGGGTTTATTATGGATCGTCGATCATTTAAGATCAACGGCCTAGATCGAGGGGGAGCGGGGCAGGTTAATATGAACGGGTCACAATCGGATTTAATAAAGGGGTCAGTTGCTTTGGGATAAAAGACCGGGCCAGGGGCTTTTGGGAATTTGGGCCGTTGAAGTAGTTCGAAAATCAGCTCAAAATTGGGCTACAATTAAATTACACGAAATTCATTAAAATAATTTGTAAAAGAATATTAATAAATAATAAAAATATTATTTATGCAGTAAAATACTGAAAAATAATAGCTTAACATATTAACATATAGAACATGCTATTTTAGCATAATAACATAAATAATGCAATTATGTATAGAATATAGGCTATTATTGTAAGTAGTATAGATAAAATAGAAAAAATGCATAAAAGTATGTAATAATACATTGGATGATTAAATCACCTTAAAAACTATTTTAAAATTATAATTAATAAATATTTAAACAAATTGCATGCGAAAAAATCAATTTTAAAGCTTTAAATATTATAGAAAATTATAGAAAATGCTTATATAACTGTTGTAAATTGGGTAATGATGCACAATGATATTTTTAAAGTATTGAAATACTTTATAAAATATGAGTGCAAAATTAGGTATCAACAACTGCCCCTCTTTACCTGGGAATGATGAAAGAGTTGTCGGGTAAAGAAAATGAGGACCAATTTTGTCCGAAATAAGTGAGGATGAGGTGTCCTTGAAAAATGGGGCCTAACCCTAGTTCTTGAGTTCCTTGCATATCCCTGGTATTACGGGAATTAGGCCGTGTGTAGTTCTGGATCCAACCACGAATGAAACCAATGGAGTTGTTGTAAGAGTGGTCGTATGTTTTGAAAAATGATCTTTTGGATAAGATAGTGTCATGAGTAACGGGTAATTTCAGGTGGAGCTATGAATGTGAATTTGGATGTTACGGATATTTGAGATAAATGTTTGGGCGGTTATGGAACAAAAAGTAATCAATTGCCGATCATCGGTTGCATTTGAGATAATCAGAGGATGTGAGCATTGTGAACGAAATCCGGAGCGAGGATTGCTTTGTTTGTAGAACGATTACCTCCCAAGTTACCCACAAAACTTCAAACACGAGGCATGCGAATATATGAAGTTATTGCGGAAATTTAAACATGATGCACATTCCTTTTGGACCATGGGGGTTGTCTTTCAAGCAATGAGGATGATATCCTTAGACCATGACGTCCTGGGCCATGAAGCGTATGATAAGAGATTCACATGCCATGAGATGGTGTCCTCAAGCCATGAGGATGGTGCCTCTGGACTATGATGCCTTTGAATAATGATATGCAGTTTCGAGAGATCCTCAGGCCATGGCATGATGTCCTTAGGCTGTGAGGATAATGCCTTCAGACTATGACACCTTCGAAAAATGTGGCGATGTTGTGGCCCATGAAATGCAAAGATGCGACGATATCGATTACTTGATAAAGGGAGTAGGTGATGCTTATCCATATACCAAAATGAGACAAGGAAGCGCTTAGCCTTGTATGTGATGAGGGTAGTACTTAGCCCTATGTAGAGGAAGGCAGCATTTAGCCTTATGCAATAATGGAGGCAGAGCTTAGCCTCATGCAAAGTGCAGGAGACAGTGCTTAGTCTCATGCAAAGAAAGGCAGCGTTTAGCCTTATGCAATAATGGAGGCAGTGCTTAGCCTCATGCAAACTACGGGAGACAGTGCTTAGTCTCATGCAAAGAAAGGCAGCGTTTAGGCTTATACAATAATGGAGGTAGTGCTTAGCCTCATACAAAGTGCGGGAGACAGTGCTTAGTCTCATGCAAAGAAAGGCAGCGGTTAGCCCTATGCAATAATAGAGGCAGTGCTTAGCCTCATGCAAAGTGGAGGAGACAGTACTTATTCTCATGCAAGGGAAGGTAGTATTTTTCCTTATGCAATAATAGAGGCGCTGCTTAGCCTCATGAAATGTACGGGAGATAGTGCTTAGTCTCATGCAAGGGAAGGTAGTGTTTAGCCTTATGCAATAATGGGGGCGATGCTTAGCCTCATGCAATGTACGAGAGGAAGTTCTTAGTCTCACGCAAGGGAAGGCAATGTTTGGCCTTATGCAATAATTGAGGTAGTGCTTAGCCTCATGCGATGTAATGAGGACGATCCTTTAGCCCTATGCAATATAGTGAGGGCAATGTTCAACCCTATGTAATGTAGTGAGGGCAATGTTTAGCCCTATGTAATGTAATGAGGGTAGTGCCTAGCCCTCTGCAGAGGAAAGCGATGATTAAATATGAGAAAGAAAAAGTGGTTCTTAGCTTGACGCACTTGTGCCTGGCGACTTCTGTCGGGGGGAAGATAACGGTCTTGTTATATATTCATGGACGTGCTTGTCATGACCGTTATGCCTTCATCCAAAGAATAATCGTGATCCTTGGGGGAAAGGCCGGTTAGTGCTTTTGATTCCTCATTTCACCTTTGCTCCTTGTCTTGATGCCTTGTTCGAGTCACCCTGGGTAACGTCTGGCTACTATAGAAATGAAATTTTCGAAAATATGTACTTTCCATAAATCATTTGTGAGAAATGCAGTTGTCCAAAACATGTGATGATGCATAAAACAAATAATTTTTTCGAATCATAGACTTTGACACGCTTTGAGAAATTGCGACCTTCTTAACTCAGAATTTTGTGGACCCTCCTCAAAATTCTATCCCAATTTACATGTATAAATCGGCGATACACTTCTTGGCGATCCGAAAACACTAGATTTTCCCCAGTTCTTAACCGTAGAGGGGAATGAAGATTTTATCATGATGTGACAAACCCATAGGGCTGCCTACGTATCCCTTCTTAAACGGGAATCAGGTTAAGCGTAGTTCATGTTACATCAAAAGAAATTGCAAATATAACCTCAAATATAATATCTCTTGACAGCGTCCGAATTGATAGGTTTTGGCCATATTTCTCCGTCCATCTCTACGAGTATGAGTGCTCCTCCTATCAGCACTCGGTGAACCATGTAAGGGACTTACCAATTAGGTGAGAATTTTCCCTTTGCTTCATCTTGATGCGGTAATATACGCTTCAACACCAATTGCCCTAGTGTGAATTGCCTTGATCTAACCTTCTTGTTGAAAGCCCTTGCCATTCTATTCTGGTAGAATTAACCGTGACACACTGCATTCATCCTCTTACCGTCAATGAGAGCCAGTTGCTCATACGGCTTTGTATCCATTCTGCAGCACTAAGCTCAGCTACCTGTATGATCCTTAGGGAAGGAATCTCCACCTTGGCGGGTATAACAGCTTCAGCACCGTAGACAAGTAGATAAAGAGTTTCCCCAGTTGACATGCAGACTGTGTGCCGTATCCGAGCAAAGCAAATGGTAACTTCTCATGCCATTGCTTGTAGTTATCTACCATCTTTCTTAATATCTTCTTGAAGTTCTTGTTGGCGGCTTCCCCAGCTCCATTCATTTGCAGTCTATATGTTGTAGAATTCCAATGATTAATTTTGAATATTTCACACATGGCTTTCATCAGATCACTATTGAGATTGGCTGCATTGTTGGTAATGATTGCCTCAGGTACTCCGAATTTGCAAATAATACGATCTCAGATGTAATCTGCTATGACCTTCTTAGTCACAACTTTATAGGAAGCGGCTTCGACCCAATTTGTGAAGCAATATATAGCCAACAAAATGAATCTATGTGCGTTTGAAGCAGTGAGTTTAATCAGTCCAATAACATCCATGCGCCAGGAAGAGAAAGGCCAGGGTGAACTCGTTCCATTGAGTTTGTTGGGTCGCACCCGTATCATATCAGCATGTACTTGGCATTCGTGGCACTTTTGAACATATTTGATGCAGTCTATCTCCATAGTCATCCAGAAGTACCTTGCCCATAATATATTCTTGGCTAAAACGAACCCGTTCATGTGAGGTCCGCAGGTTCCGGCATGTATTTCTTCAAGCATTTTAGATGCCTCTTTAGCATTGAGACATCACAGCAATCCCATGTCAGGAGTCCTTCTATACAGAATTCCTCCCCTCTAAAAGAAATGGTTGTCCAATCTTCGAAGCGTGCGCTTCTGAGTGTGTGTAGCATTTCCTGGGTATTCTCCTTTCTCCAAATACTCCTTGATAAAGTGAAAACATGGATTTCCGTCGAACTCCTCTTCAACATGGGCACAATAAGCTAGTTGCTTACGAATCTCTATCGGGGTAGGATGAATAAAATTCTTGTCTGGATGTTGTATCACGGAAGACAAGGTAGCCAGTGCATCTGCGAACTCGTTCTGTAATCTCGAAACATCTGCCATTCCACACAGTGCAGGTATGGCAGTATTTTAGTGATCTTGGTAGCCCATTCTCTGAGTACTTGACGTACCAGCAGATCTGAATCTCCGATTGCCAACAACTCCTGAATGTTCATATCGATGGCCAATCTGAGTTCCAAGATGCAAGCCTCATATTTTGCCATATTGTTGGTGCATGGGAACCTGAGCTTGGCGGATACCCGATAATGTCCGGTGTCTTATACAAAAATAGTTCTGATGCCCCCTCCTTTGCAGTTTGCAGCTCTGTCGAAAAACATCCTCCAACTATCGTATGTTTCTGCAATATCCTCGCCTACAAATGACACTTCCTCATCAAGAAAATACGTCTTCAGTGGTTTGTATTCTCTATGGGTTCTCTGCCAGGTGATCGGCCAATGCTTTCCCCTTTACCTCCTTCTAAGTCACATAGATAATGTCGAACTCGCTTAGCAATATCTGCCACTTTGCTAGCTTACCCGTAGGAATGGGTTTCTGGAAGATGTATTTCGGCAGATCCATCCTCGATATGAGGTATGTGGTGTATGCGCAGAAGTAGTGCCTCAATTCTGGGCTATCCATGTCAAGGCACAATAGTTGCATTCCAACAAAGAGTACCGTGCTTCGTAAGATGTGAACTTCTTACTCAGATAGCATATCGCCGGCTCCTTTCTCCTGATTTCATCATGTTGCCCCAGGACACAACCAAAGGCTGCATCCAACATGGAGAAGTACAACAGTAAAGGTCTTCCGGGCTCCGGGGAACTAACACGGGCGGCTTGGACATGTACTCCTTGATTTTTTTGAAAGCCCTTTGTCATTCTTCAGTCTAGCTTCTTCCAACATATTTACTTAGCATTTTGAAGATCTGCTCACATATTACCATTGACTGTGCTATGAAATTGTCACGACCCAAATTTCTCACCCTCGGGAGTCGTGATGGCACCTACTAGTGAAAGCTAGGCAAGCCAGTGAATCGGACTAACTACCACGTTTCTATTTATGAATTCATTACATCACAAATGCATCAATTGAAAAGCAGTAATTCAACAAGCGAAATAAACGAAAAGTTAATACTTTACACAACTATCTCCGATAAACTATCCACAACGGTCTACCCAAGATCTGGTGTCACAGTTTCACAGACTATTTAAGAGTACTACAAACAGGGTCTGAAGAATATAATAAAATGTTGTTTCTAGATTACATAGGAGAAATAGATACAAGAAATGGATGGGGACTCCAAAGTCCGCGGACGTCTGCAGAACTACCTTGGGTCGCCTGAAAATCAGAGGCTGGAAGCTTTCTACTGTTCGTAGCCTACGGCACCGAGATCTGCACAAAAGAGTGCAGAGTGTAGTATCAGCACAACCGACCCCATGTGCTGGTAAGAGCCTAACCTAACCCCGTCGAGGTAGTGACGAGGCTATGACCAGACTCCAGATAAACCTGTGCAAATTTGAAGCATATATGTATCTACAGCAGAAGATAAAATACATACACAATTTAAACGGAAAAAAAAGGAAAACATACATCGGAGTAGCAGACAAATAAAACAAAACAAATCATCAATGAATAAGAAAGAAAACTGCAATTCAGCCTTTAACACAATGAAATGTGATACAATCCACCCTTTTTCCTCCAGTAACCTCTTGTTGCAGGCGTGCAACCCGTTCCCACTTACAGTAACCTCTTATGGCAGGCGTGCCATCCGCTCCCACATACATCACATCCCGTGGCAGGCGTGCCACCCGCTTCCACTTATAATATATACTGTGGTAGGCGTACCACCCGCTCCCACTTTCATAATATCTCGTGGCAGGCGTGCCACCCGCTACCACTTACAATATATATATTGTGGTAGGCGTACCACCCACTCCCACTTTCATAATATCTCGTGGCAAGCGTGCCACCCGCTCCCACTTTCATCATCACAACAATCACAAAAAATCCCGACAAGGGAACAAATCAACATAACAACTTCCCAGCAAGGGAACAAATAATAGCAAACAATCATCCTGGCTAAGGGGAAATTTAGCTATAACCAAACCAAACTTAACTCCTATTTAGCTCAATCAGTGTTAGTACTCAATTACAGTCAAAATCCTACTACTAACCTCTCAACCCAATTATCATTTCATTAACCCTAGACACGACTTTGCTAATGTGACACTGGACTCCTTAACTTCTAACGGACTCCTAAAACGCTACCCACAATTTGACACTGGACCCCTTTGACTCCTAACAATTCTTACTCAACTAGTCTAGTCAACCATCAACTTTATGCCGAATAGAAGAAGGCTAGAACCATGACCAAAGGAACAACTAAAATGTAGCAACCCTGTGGTAGGCGTACCACCCGCCCTCAATTCACAATATCTTGTGGCAGGCGTGCCACCCGCTCCCCATGCAACACATCATACCAAATCAAGGATAGTATTCAACAATTCAGAAAAAAAAATAGTCACACAACGGTCATCCATACAAAACACATGCTCATGCGTGACACCAACGTATAGACACTCGCCACCATGCCTATACAATGTTCTCAACAAAGAGCAAATTAGAAAACAAGACACGATTTCTAATCCCTCAAGCTAAGGTTAGAACAAACACTTACCTTGCTTTGCAATAAATTCCTGGCTGACTTTCTACTGAAGGCATCGGCCACCACGTTGGCCTTTCTCGGGTGGTATAAGATAGTGACATCATAGTCTTTTTACATTTCCAACCACCTCCTCTGCCTCAAATTTAACTCCTTTTGCTTGAACAGATACTGAAGGCTCTTATGATCCGTGAACACCTCACACGGCACGCCATACAAGTAGTGCCTCCAAATCTTCAAGGCGTGAATTATGGCTGCCAATTCTAAATCATGCACCATATAGTTTTTCTCATGAATTTTCAATTGCCTCGAAGCATAGGCAATGACCTTGCCCTCTTACATTAACACTGCACCGAGCCCAATACGAGAGGCATCACAATAAACTGTGTAAGGCCCTGAGCTTGTGGGTAAGACTAACACTGGTGCCGTGGTCAGAGCTGTCTTGAGCTTCTGAAAGCTCGCCTCACACTCATCCGACCACCTGAACTGGGCACCTTTCTAGGTCAACTTGGTCATCGGGACTGCAATAGATGAAAACCCCTCCACAAACCGACGATAGTATCCTGCCAGTCCCAAGAAACTCCGGATCTCTGTAGCTGACGCCGGCCTAGGCCAGTTCTTGACTGCCTTAATCTTCTTCGGATCAATCTGAATACCCTCTGCCGATACAATATGTCCCAGAAAGGTAACTGAACTCAACCAGAATTCACACTTTGAAAACTTAGCATACAACCGACTACCCCTCAGAGTCTGAAGAACCACTCTGAGATGCTGTGCATGCTCCTCTTGGCTGCGGGAATATACCAGGATGTCGTCGACGAAAACTATCACGAACGAATCTAGGTAAGGTCTAAACACTCGGTTCATCAAGTCCATAAAAGCTGCTGGGGCATTTGTTAACCCGAAGGACATCACCAAGAATTCATAATGCCCGTACCGAGTGCGGAAAGCTGTCTTAGGGACATCAGATGCCCTAATCTTCAATTGATGGTAACTAGACCTCAAATCAATCTTTGAAAATACCCTGGCACCCTGGAGCTGATCAAACAAATCATCGATCCTCGGCAATGGGTACTTAATTTTTATTGTAACCTTGTTCAACTGTCGGTAATCGATGCACATTCTCATTGACCCGTCCTTCTTTTTAACAAACAACACGGGCGCACCCCAAGGTGAAACACTAGGTCTAATGAAACCCTTCTCGAGCAAGTCTTGCAACTGCTCCTTTAATTCTTTTAACTCTGGCGGGGCCATGCGATACGGCGGAATAGAAATGGGTTGAGTGCACGGAGCCACATCAATGCAAAAGTCAATATCCCTGTCGGGTGGCATCCCCGGCAGGTCGGATGGGAAAACCTCGGGAAACTCACGAACCACGGGCACAGACTCAAGAGAGGGGACCTCAGCGCTGGAATCACGAACATGAGTCAGATAAGCCAAACACCCCTTCTCGACCATACGTCGAGCCTTCATATAGGAGATAATGCTACGGGTGGAATGACCAGGAGTCCCTTTCCGCTCCAAACGGGGCATACCCGGTAAAGGTAAGGTCACAGTCTTGGCATGGCAGTCGAGGATGGCGTGGTAAGGTGATAACCAGTCCATCCCCAATATGACATCAAAATCGACCATGTCTAAAAGCAATAAGTCCGCACGGGTCTCGAGACCCCAAATCACTACAACACAGGAACGATGGACTCGATCTACCACAATGGAATCACTCACCGGGGTAGACACATAAATAGGAACACTCAATGAGTCACTAGGCATGGCCAAATACGGTGCAAAATAAGAGGAGACATGAGTAGGTAGACCCTGGATCAAATAATACCGAAGCATTGTTATCACAGACCAGAACCGTACATGTAATCACTGCATCTGAAGCCTCTGCCTCGGGCCGGACTCGAAAAGCATAACATCGGGGCTGAGCCCCACCACCCTGAGCCACATCTCTAGGATGGCCTGCTGCTGGCTAGCCCCACCTCTGCCGACCTGAGCTCCACCTCCAGTACCTCTACCTCTACCTCTAGCACCTCTACCCCCACCTATAGCTAGCTGGGCGGGCTGCGAAACATCTGGTGCCTGTGTCATAACACGGGAATCATGGTGTGGAGAGTTGCTTAAAGCACGACGGCAATACCTAGCAATGTGCCTTGTGTCGCCACACATGTAACAAGCCTTAGGCTGCCGACTTTGGAAACTCTGTAACGGTTGTGCACTAATAGACTGCTGATCGAAATACTGTGTCTGAGATCTGCTGTTACCTGAAACACTGTGAGAAACCTGGAGAGCTGACTGAAAGGGCCTAGGAGGGTGGCCTCTACCGTATGAATCTCTGCTTCCAGACAAATTACCAATGAATCTGCCTGAATGACGGGGTCTCTTATCCGACCCACGACCACCTCCATGTGACAGAACCATCTCGACTCTGCGGGCCACATTGACCACCTCCTGGAAGGTAATCTCACTACCAGTCTCCCTAGCCATCTGAAGGCGAATCGGCTGAATGAGACCGTCAATAAATCTCCTCACCCTCTCCCTCTCTATGGGGAGTATGATGAGAGCATGCCGAGCCTAATCGATGAACCTGGACTCATACTGGGTAACTGTCATGGAACCCTGTTAAAGGCGCTCAAACTGCCTTCGATAAGCCTCTCTCTGAGTGACGGGGAGAAACTTCTCCAGAAACAACTATGTATACTGCTCCCAAGTCAAAGATGGCAAACTGGCTGGCCTAGTCAAGCAATAATCCCTCCACCAAGTCTTGGCCGCAAAGTCTACCCTGTTGGTCTCAACAATGCCCATATTCCTGAGGACCTCGTGGCAGCTGTATAGGAAGTCTTGGGGATCCTCCGAAGAAGCACCGCTGAAGGTAGTGGTGAAGAGCTTGGTGAACCTATCCAGTCTCCACAAAGCATCGACGGACATGACCGCCCCATTGCCGGCTTGAGCTACTGCTCCCGGCTGGACTATCACACCTGGCTGAACCGCTGGAACCTGAGCCTGGGGAGCTACTTGTTCCGGAGTACGAGTAGCAGTAATCTGAACCCCTTCTCCATCCCGAGGAGTGGCTGGTGCTGCCGGAAGTAAGCCCGCTCGGGTGACATTCTCCATGAGGCCCACCAACCAGACCAAAGCGTCCTGAAGAACTGCAGTGGCAATAAACCCCTCGGGGACCTAAGCTGGGCCCACCGGAGTTGCTGGGGTCAAAACTTCCTCGTCAAGATCAATTCGAGGTTCCCCCACTGGTGCTGCTGCAGGAGGCTGAGTCCTGCCCCTGCCTCGACCCCTAGCACGACCTCGGCCTCGCCCTCTGCCCCGCGTGGAAGCTGTTGCTGGGGGATCGGGCTGCGGGACGGTACATGAGGAAGCGCGTGTTCTCGCCATCTGTGAAAGAACTGAGTAGGAATCCAATTAGCCTTTGAGAAGCAAACCGCACGACAAGAATGAACAAATGTGGAATTTTTCCTAACTCTGTAGCCTCTGGGGGATAAATACAGACGTCTCCGTACCGATCCCTCAGACTCTACCGAGTTTGTCTGCGAACTGTGAGGCCTATGTAAACCTAGGGCTCTGATACTTGTGTATCTAGCAGTTCCACACCTGGCTAGGTACACAAGTTTTCATAGTTCAAACCTTTAATGCCCTTCCCACCTTCGACACTATGGACTCTTCCTGTCAGTTTCTTTAGCTCCTCCACCATGTTTCGGATGAGCAAGCCCTTCTCAGTCGGTTCGGGTATGCATTGGTGCGGTGTGTGTGGTAAGATCTCCATGTATATTTGATTGCCTGGGTGTGTTCCTAGGACTTGGGTGTGTGGATGATTATTTATTGAGGTTTGAGGGGGATTGGGGGTAAGTTGTGGTGCGTTTTGAGGAGTATTCTAAGTGGTGGTTTGCGGATACTAGGTTGGGTGATGGTGGTGCTGTAGAAGGGTTTGTAATGGTGAGGGCTTAAGGTTTTGAGGGGTTAAGGTTTTGAGAGGTGAGGGGTTGTGATAATGGTGCGTTGAGGGAGGGTTTTGTGGAGCTATGGGTGGCGAATTTCAGGCTTGTGTGTTTTAGGGTGGCATTTGATTGTGAGTGGTTGTGTTCTGATGGTTGTCGTCGGAAACATTTAGATTAAGGGAGAGGTTTGCGAGATTTTGGACCTGCTCAAGCTCACCTTGTATCTCCAAGATTTTCTGTTCCAACTGTAGGACCTGTCCTGGCGTACTTCTTCCATATGAGGTTTCAACATTTTCTGCCATGGTAGTGTTGTCTTTTCGATTACCACTTTTATCATCCATCTTCCTTTGCCTTTGCTTTTTGGATCACTAGGTGGAGGAGGAGGTGGAGGACCTCTGGATCTGGTGTGATATGTTGATGATTCCAAAATGGACAAACCAACCTTTGGGAATGGGAATAATCAAAAGAAAGAAAAACAAAAGGTAACCAAGTCAGTAAGACGCAATGAAAGAGTGTTTTCAATATTTAAGCAAGTATCACGTAAGGTCATGCAATAATTCGCGTCCTAATTTGGGGACCTCATTGTGCCCGAGGTAGGCCTAAGCGACATACAGACTTGGAGAAAATTCATGCCAACATTGCCTCATTCCATTAGTGCGAAAATAAGTCAAATCATTCTTTACTAGATCGAAATAATAATATTAAGTCACTAATGGCACGAAGCCTTATTACATCGAAATCTAACGAAATCTAATCAAGAAAGCAGTAAGGAACATTATCTCCTAGTCTATTTGGTCCCAGAAGGACCTTCTCCATGCTTGGCTCTTTTGACTCCATCAATCACACTTCCCAAGTCGCACATGTCAAGTAGAAAGTAAGCCATTGCTAGCTTCCCTCCTTCATCATAGTCCATACCTTGACAATCCGAAAGCCTCTTTCTCATCTTCCCCTCTAGCTCCATCAGCCCTTGATCTAGGTGCTCCAACCTCTCTATCGACTTGTTTGCAATCTCCTTCCATTCCTTTATCGCCTCCATATCCACCTTATGTTGTTCCATATGCTTAGCTTCAGATTCGTACACTCTTTTACATAGCCTTTTATATTTTACATGTGCCTTAGCCACTTCATCTATTATTCTATCTTTCAGATTGACCGCTGGTTTGACGTCCCCGGTTATGTCGTCTTCCAACCATGAGAGATAGTAGTACATATGGCCAGCGTGGCACCTGTCTAGTTCAATAGTATCTCCCTCCACGATGATCTTTTGATTGCATATGTGTTGGGCCTCGAATTTGAATGGGATAATATCTTCTTTGAAATCCGCTTTATACTGAACCATGTTGGAAATCGAGGTATGATTTGTTTCATCCCAGCTTGCCTCATTACCCTTATAGGAGCGTAAGGGTAAATGCCTCAAACCCAGACAGTACAAGGTGAGTGGTCCCTTTGGACTTGATAATGAATTCGTTACTAGGGAACCACTCGAACATCCAATGCAATTGCTCGTCTGTCAGATTATTGAAGAAACACACCCAGCCTATAGCATTCCCAGGCTTTGCAAGCCTATCTAGCGCGAATGACATTTTCGTGGGTGATGACTGGCTGTGTAGTCATTCAATGGCCTACGTAGGAGCTCCTAGCGATAATATCCCCTTTGAAAGTGTTCTAGCAGCCAAACTTGTAGTAGGAGATTACAGCCCTTGAAATGACCAAACCCGTGCTTGTACCAATCCAGAGCACGGTATTTCAGCTAAGATCATAGGGATGATGGTGTATTTCTGCCCCTTGATACTCTCCATCACGATCCTGGCGACCATGGCTAAGCGGGTGTGAACTCTCCCTCCTTCCATCGGAAATATCAACAAACCCAAGAAATGAAATATGAAGACATAGACCTGGCGGTGTACCCGTCCCAAGGAAGTAATGGCTAGCTCCTCAAGATGCAGGCGATATGATTTGCTGTGCCCATATCACTCATAGAGAAATTCAAAGGGAATGTATGATTTCTTTAAGCAGACTAGTTCGTCGTTCTTCTTAAAGCCTAGCATTTTCAGAAAACCCCGTAGGGTGCGATTTTTTGGCACCAGTAGAACCGGACTATCCTATGGTAACTTGGCAAAACCCCCTATTTTTTCCAGAAGAGGAGTCATTTCTATATTACCAAATCAGAAAACAACTCTTTTTTCATCCCAGAACATGGTGGCTGCCTCAATTAATTCCCTGTTAGGTCGAATATTCAACAAAGATGGCAAGTTACCTAGTACCCTCCTCATGTGATTTCTGTCGTACGGTGCAAGGTCATTCCACCAGTAAATTAGCAGAGGCGGGATATTCGAGACCATACCAAACCTAGGGATTTCGTGCTTCATTTTCTACAAAAAAATAAAGGTTAGCCCTTTCCCCCTCCAGATTCGACTATTTATGCAATAATGGTCAACATGTTGACACGTTTTCTCCAAGCAATGCACATAATATGATGGTATCCTTTGGGATTATAGAAATCATTTGGACTTTGGACAAGCTTTACCTAAGCGGGTTGATGCGTCAACGACGTTTCAATCCATACTAGGTTTAGCATGATGCATGTACATTTCAAATCAGAGTGTGATTTCTAGAAGGGTCTAGACTGGTACTCTCAAGTGGACGACTTAAGAGGGAAAGGAAGGGGATCGTCGACTGCACCGTTGATCGACTAGTTTGCCGCTAATAAGCCTTTCTGGTTTAAAAGGGTGTTTTTTAGGAAAGCACGGACACTCAGCAAGTGCCACTATCATGAAGTATGATGTTGAAAGCATGCTTTATGCAAAAATAGTAACACATTGCCAGATATTTGCATGATGAAAGTACGTAAAATAGTAAATAATATGATAAAGATGATAGGAGAAAGAAAAAAAAGGAAAGACAAAAGAGAGAAGTCAACTTAACTCATGAAAATGTGCGAGAACGTAATTAAAAGAAGCAAATAGGGAGATCGGGACGGGAGAGACATGATATAGCAGTCTTAAACAAGATAAAGAAAATAGGGAGCAGATGTACATGTCATAGCAGTTTAAGCAAATAAGGGAAATAGGGAGGGGATGTTACATGTCATCAAATAATCCATTAATCCACATAAGTGGAACTTCATTACGGTAAGTCCCTAAGCATATTCCCAGCAGAGTCGCCATGCTGTCGTGTAGCAAACGAAGCATGTAGACCCTATAGGCATGTTTTCTACCCATTCATATGAAAATTAAAGTATACCCACTCCCCCATTTCACTAACTCCCCAACTATTTTGTTTACAAATTATTACAGGCTCAAAATAATGAATAAATGTATAAATATTATACACTAAACGACTGCAGGCCTAATAAATAGAACAGGCCCAAAGGAAAATAACCCAGTACTTCTTGGGCCTTCAACAGGCGGACTTTCACACAAATAGCATACCTAGATCCAAACACATCTCAAACAGGAAATATATCTATTGCACAGACCGGGGCCACACATGAGCTCATACCATGCCCATATGGAGGAACCATTTAACCAGCAATTGCATATTAATCACTCAACCACATAAGTTAACAAAACAAACATGGCAACCAATTAAAAGTTCTGAAGTCTATGAACAATAATACCTCATAAGGACAAGATTGCAAAAGAACCATATTGGCACTTGCATTTAGAAGCTAAGGGATCACAACAACTAGGAGCACAAACAAGACTCAGTTTCAATGTGGCAAGTTTGAAACTAAAAACAACATAAGTTCATGATTGAGCAATTATTAGATAAAGAAAAGGGTGTAGCATGCTGAACATAGTCACACATTAGGAGGACTTAAGAGGTATGTATATTGAGTTATCAGAGTGAACACACACATATGCCAAGTTTTCCAGAAAATCAAATCGAAAGTAAGGCATGATCCAGAATTAATCAAAGGGACTTTTAGATATAGGAACTTCTAATCATAGAAGTCTGGTAGGGTTATAGTCAAGAAAATAGCAATTTTTCACATGCAGGTTTCTATCAGAAAAGCCTAAACAGTATAACAAACAGACTAGTGAGCATGGTCTACAACAGTCGACACAACAACTTAATATGCTGAGTATAACACAAAGATTAAAAATTCAAAGATCTCAGCAAATCAATTTAAGTTTAATAGGACAAGCAGATTTCAGGGCTTATACCAATTGACCATGTGTAATAGAAGAAGCTAAATACATTAAGATTCAACTAGAAGTCTTAGGCAATACTAGAGAATGCAGGATCGAACAAGTCGAGGCACAACACTAAAGTTCTCCAACAACATAGCAACATGTTTGGCTAAGCATTAAGACAGTGTTGTAACATGAGATGATCAATTTGCAGGGTAGCAATAGACTATGCATAAAAGGTTTAGTAGAACGAGACTTATTGAAGCAAATTTTGGGCAGGCAGTAATTCCTAGGAGTTTCAATGCAAGTATCTAAAGGGGGACATGAAAAAAGGGTACAATATTAAACAATAAAAGAAATTAAGCATACATAAACATAACAGCTTCGAACAAGCATAATAGCCTAGAATTCCTCCTAATTGACTATATTAATTGAACATATGCAAACTTGTATGAGTTCAGATGAGAGATTGCGGAAAAATTCAAAGCAAAGGTTGACACAGTATCATATTGGCTTTGAAAGGCCCACATAACAAAGATGTTCAGAAACATGAACGCAAACAGGGAAGAAACATAATTGCGAGGGTTTGAACACTTACCAATTTGCAGATTTAACAACAAATTGAGAAGAATCACCAAGTTCCAGTAGCAAAGTAAGAACAACAGCAAGAATTCCAACCCTAGCGCGTTAGAGTTCATAGGAGCTTCGAATGAGTCCCTAGTAGTGCTCGCACTAAGGAGGTAGATAGAGAAGATTTTGGTGGTCTTGGCTTTCATTCGGCCAAGAGCTTAAGTTTTAGAATAGTATAGAGTGGGTGAGAGTAAAAAAGCGGTAGCTTTAGTTAAAAATCTTAGAAGGGAAATGGGGAAGGGGGTTTATATACTGATTGATTTGAACAAACAAACATGGAAGCAATCAATTAAACATAAATAAGGCAAGAAAATATCTCATGCAAATCAGAATCGCTAGAGGAGATGGAAAATTTCAAAACCTTGTTGGGTCCAACCGTCTGAAAATCAAATCAAAGGCGCAAATCGTTCCTTGTTGAGCGTATATGGACGGAGTACCGTCCAAATCCCAAAGATTCGAGTCATCCGAGTCTGATGTTGGAAGTGGTACTTGCCAAAGTTAGGCAAGTACCTAAGTAATACCATAGACGGATGATCAGTGACGGGAGAATGCTAATAAGGTAAGCAGATTGTATATTGATTCCATTTCTAGGTCGGAATCGGAGAGAAATCAGACAGTGGCTGCTAGGGTTTGCAGAAGAGAGGAGAAGGATTTAGAGAGTATAGAGGCGGCTGAACGGCGAAATAATTTCTAGGGTTAGGGCGAGGGGTTATAAGGAGAATGGACGGGTTTATTATGGTTCAGTGATCATTTAAGATCAACGACCAAGATCGAAGGGGAGTGGGGCGGGTTAATTAAAATGGGTCGCGACCAGATTTAATAAAAGGGTTCTTTGGTTTGGGCTAAAAGACTGGACCAGGGTTTTCTGGGCATTTGTGCCATTGAAATTGTCCGAAAATTAGCTCAAAATTGGTCTACAATTTAAATACACAAAATTCATAAAAATAATTTGTAAAAATGACTAATAAATAATAAAAATATTATTTATGCAGTAAAATGCTGAAAACTAATAGCATAAATATTATAAAAATATAAAAATTCTACTTTAACATAAATAATATAATATACGCTACTATTGTAAATGGTATAGCTAAAATAGAAAAAATATTATGTATAGAATATACGCTACTATTGTAAATGGTATAGCTAAAATAGAAAAAAAAAATATAATTATGCAAAAAGAGATCAAATATTATAAAATACATAAAGGTATGTAATGATAAATTAGATGATTAAATCACCTTAAAAAATAAGTTAAAGAGATAATTAATAAATATTTAAACAAATTGCATGCGAAATATCAATTTTAAAGTTGTAAAGATTATAGAAACTTATAAAAAAAAATTATATAACTCTTGTAAATTGGGTAATAATGCAAAATGATTTTTTGAAAGTATATGGAATACTATATAAAATATGAAGGCAAATTTGGGTATCAACACACAGTACCACAAAATCAACCGAGTCACAATTTCTACGGTGCACGCTCACACGCCCGTCACCTAGCATGTACATCACTTCAACACCAACCACATAATACGTATTTCATGGATTCGTACTCTCAGAACCATGTTTAAAAGTGTTACTTACCTCAAACTGCGCAAATCTCTACTCCAACAAGTTCTTACCTCGTGAATCGGCCTCCGAACGACTCGAATCTAGCCAGAAACTACTTAATACAATCAACACAAGCTATAGGAATCAATTCCATATGATATAGCTAGGTTCTTTAACAAAAGTCAAAAAGTCAACTCAAAAGTCAACTCAAAATTTATCAAATTGGAACGCCCATTCAATAATGATTTCAACCATACCAAAATCACCAAATTTCGACTACAAATCGACACTCAAATCCCCAAATCTTACTCTCCAATACCTAATCCAAAATTCCACCTTAAAAGCACATAATCTAAGTGGAAAATTCATTGGGTATTCAATATTAATAGATAAAAACAATCAAAAGTTGCTTACCTCTTGAAATCTAGTGAAACTCCTCTCACAAATCGCCCCTAACCGAGCTTGCAAAGTCCACAAATGAAGAAATATCGAAACCCTACAAATGTAATACACTGCCAGTGGTTCCGCTTCTACGGTGCATTTAGCCGCTTCTACTGTACCGCTTCTGCGGTTAAAAATCCTCTTCTGCAGAAAAACACTCAACCCCCGTCGTGCCGCTTCTGCAGCCAAAAGCTCGCACCTGCGAAACCGCTCCTGCGGCCCCGCGTCCACACCTGCGCATCCAGGCCAACCTCTCAAATTTAGAACCTGCAGACTCCTTATCACGGAAGCATTTTTGCTTCTTCAGAACCTCATTCCTTGCGAGCCTCCCCGCCTTCACTCCAGTCCGCACTTGTGACCACACATCCGCATCTACGACCTCGCAGGTGCGGAAAATCCCTCACACATGCGCCAAACCAACTCGCCCAGAACCGCATCTGCGACCCCTTGGCTGTTTTTGCAGTCGCGCACTGCGACCAATTCTTCGCAGGTGCGATCGCACCAGACCTGAAATACTTCAGCATTTCCTCAAGTCCAAACTCATTCCGATTTCAACCCGAATCACTTCTGAGGCCCCCAAGACCCCATCCAAACATAGTAATCCATTCGAAAACATCATACGAAATCGAGGCCTCAAATCACATCAAACAATATCAAAAACACGAATCGCACCCCAATTCAAGTCTAATGAAACTAATGAATTTTTAAGTTCTAAAATCAGCGCCGAAACCTATCAAACCAAATCCGATTAACTTTTAATTTTGCACACAAGCCAGAAATGACACAACGGACCTATTCCAACTTCTGAAATCAAAATCTGAGCCTGGTAACCATAAAATCAACTCTCGATCAAACTTCAATATTTTCCAACTTCTGCCAATTCACGCCTAAATCACGTATGTGCCTTCAAATTAATATCTAGACACACTCCTATGTCGAAAATTACCATACGGAGCTATCAGAACCATCAAAACTCAATTCCGGAGTCAGTTACACGTAAGTCAACATCCGATCAACTCTTTCAACTTAGGCTTCCAACCTTGGGACTAAGTGTCCCAATTCATTCCGGAACATCTCCGGAATCAAACTAACCACCCCGACAAGTCACACAATAATAAATGAGCATAGAATTAGAAATAAATGAGGGAACGGGACTACAATACTCAAAACGACTGACGGGGTCATTACATATGGATGCATACGTTGAAGATGTGACACGACTCCATTACACAAATGATCCATTCATTTTAGGCTCGCAGGCTCAATCTATGTATTATGTTAAAAATGGTCAAAGTAAGAAATGGCACGTTGTGGTAAGGGTAAGACAACGAAATTTGTATGATATTTTCAAACAAGAAGATGAAGCGGAGCCATATTAATTAATTGACTTGGTTGAAAGGGAAGAAGCAAGCCTTCAAGTGGAATCGAACAATGATGGTCATAATAATACAAAGAGAAGATATTGATGGAGTGAGTGTTGAATCACCTTCTCTTAATAATTAGGAAGAAGTAGATTTAGAAGTTGGGGATTAATCTGATCATGAAAATGGGAATGACTGTAATAATTCTGCAACAGATGAAGAATATCTTTGTGAGGAAGAATATAATGAAAACGAGGATAATGATTGGTTGTGATCTTCAACTAGTCTTCAAAACTACTTTGCTTATTTCAATCGCTTTTTGTACATGACTTCTGTTTATCCATCACCCTGCCGAAATGGTTAATTTCTACTTTCTACTACACCTTTTATTTTTTATTTTTTATTTTTTATTTTTTGTGATTTTTGCTTTGTAACTTTATTTGATTCTCATTATTTCTGAACATATCTTGTCTTTTTCTTATCATTTTGCTGCCTTCACTTCTACATTCGACTAATGTCTAATAATATAATGTTTAACATGTTACAGCCTATCATGACAATAAATGTGCATGTTTCTACTAATATTGAACCTGCTGGCGATGTAGTTTCAAATTCACAGCCAGGTAAGTTATTTCGTTTGTTAAAAATCTAGCCCTTTAAAATTCCTTGCTTGTATAGGTTTAACTTGCTACATACCTAAATATTTTGCTATGTTGCTGAAGGAAAAAAAAGAGAAAGGGAAGGGGAAAGACAACAGGGCTTTCAGTACAAAAGAAATGGAAAGACAGTGATAATGGAAAGTTGAAGGTGATTATTCCACCGGATAGAACAGTAGCAGTAGGCCCTGGAGCTATAGATTCTGTTACCGATCTTTCAGTCAAAGTTTTCCAGCATGCTAGGCATGATGTCAAGAAATGGAAGGAGGTCCCTAGTCTAGCAAAAGATAGAATTGTTGCTCATATACTGGTAATTCACTTTGTTTCTTCTCGATCACCTGATAAAATCTAGAAAATTGGTCTCTTTCTTGATCAGCTTATCAAATTCTTATTTATAAACTTACTTTTTTCAACGTTGCATTTGATTAATTTAGCTTATGAAAAGCATACAACAAAGAAACAGCTTCTAGCTTTCTGTAGTGATGATTTTACTGAAGTAGATGGTTCAAGTCCTACTTATTTGTTGAGGTAGCTAAGATAATACACAAGCAAATTCTGAATTCCAGATTACTTTTGAACTTGAATAATTCACCAGAACAAGGATGTAAGTATACAAATAAAGTATCCTGATAATTTATCAGTGGTAAACCAACTTCAGACATGCTGACCTGAAAGGTCCTCAACACATTGGCAGACAATGAAAATTCTATTCTAAGTAAGCTCACTTAAGTATTTTTTGAGTGCAGGACACTTTCAACTTCCAGACACACAACACAATAGAGATACTATCCTTCAAACAGTTAATAATTTATACCGATATTGTCGTAGTAGGCTCCAGGATCATTTCAAGAAATTTGCTACGAAGGAGGAAAGCTTGCAGAACATGCCAGCGGAAGTTAATGAAGCTGAATGGAATTTCTTAGTGGACTATTTCAGTTCTGATGCTTTTAAGGTAATTAGGAGCACATCAAAACTAAATGAATTTAACTTTATAATATTGCTTAGCTTCTTCTTATACTTTCTTACTTAAATTAAAATACGTGCGCAAATGAGTGCACGAAATAAAACTAATAAGGCAAAACAAGAAATGAATCATATTTGTGGCAGAAAGTCCTTCCAAGCAGTATCTTATGATGCGGTAAGATATGTCTTTGTTTTGACTAATTTTGATCATTTTTTCTTTAATAACATAATATAATTTGTTTTGCTAAAGAGATTCAAGCACTGGCAAAGAGCCAAATCTTCAAAAATTTTGGGAAATGACTCACATGAAGTCAGGATATTGGATTAATGATGCCTCTGCTGAATTTAATGTACATACGGAACTCTTATCTCTATCCTAGAATATGAGCTGATTGAAACAAATATTGCAAGTTTAAGCTTGTATAATTGTTTGTAGGATAAACTGGCCGAAATTGTGGCTGAAGAAATTCAAGAAGTGGAAGAGGGTATTGATATGAAACTTGTTGGAGAAAAGTCAGGATATTGCCGCGGTCAAGGATCGGGAGTACTCAAGCTAGCTAGTACGAGATCTACGCATGTAACTCAGGAGTAACTGCAAGCACAACAGAAAGAGGTGGAAGAAGAACACCATAAACGAGATCAGAGTGTAGAGTGCAAACTAACAGAAGTGGAAAGTCAACTTGAGGAGGAGCGAAAAAAATGACAAGTCATGGAAGCTCGTCTATTGAGTAATCAAAAAATGTTAAAACAGGGCATGATGGCCCTAGTGTCCCATATGCAAAGTTCCGAGGTATTTAGTTTGTTTGAGGCGTTAAAGTTTCAATTACTTGTGTTTGATCCTAAGAACAATTTTTTTTATTAAACTACTTAAGAATAAAAGAGATAGCATCACTTTTCATGTTAGTCATTATCACACACATATATTACCTTCTTCGACTATAGATGGTGCCACAATTTTACATTTGAAATTCAATAGAACAGAACACTAAGTACTAAATGGTGCTGAAGTACATGAAAGTGAATTTGATATTTTCAGCTATAATAGAAATTAAAGGAGCAGTAAGCTAGATGTGATCTTTGGCGATGAGTTATTTCGTTGGGGTGCTGGAATACAATTATTCAAGTAAACAATGACTTTCTAATAATTGGTTATAATTTACTACTACTTCAACACTTGTTTTAAATACTATGATAAAGATATTTCTAAGTCTAATACATGATGTTCTGTTTTATATCCTATGGTACTAGCTTCGAAAAATGAACGTTCTCATACACAAATCTGTTTGTTATTTCTACATGAGATATTAGATATTCAAGGTATAAAATGCTCTATGTCGATGTTGTATGTTTATTTGAATCTCTAGAAACTATTGTGTTCCACTACAAAAGAAACTTGTTCTAGTATTTTTGATGTTATAAATTTGCTTCTTCAAGGTTCTATCATGTTTAAGTTTAGTTGTCCAATGTTTAACAGACTGGACTTCCTGCTGCAAATTTTGACATGATTGCTAATTTAAATGATTCGGATGAGACAAGTCCTACAAGTCTTATGCATGATACCATTATAAGTATACTTATTCTAGTTCATGTGAAAGTAAGTTTCTTGGTTGTATATGCAAATGAGTCTATTTGAATAAATCAATCTCTGTCTAGTATTTTGTTTTGACTATAGTATTGTATCTCTGGGAGTATTTAATAGGATCTGATGCAACTTTGTTTTTGGGGACTACTTTAATAAAGCTTGCACGGCTTACATATCTATTTTCTTAAGTTGTTGCAGTTATTTCTCATTAAAATATGTTACTAGGTTTTTCTTAAGTCTTTGGTTTCAAGAAGACTTTGAGAACTTTTGGTCTGAATGCTCATGGGAGGATGACTTGAAATATTCAAAGGCTGTTTGTGACCATGATTATATAACTTCCCGCCTGGCTGTGGAAAAAGAAAAAAGGAAAAAGAATAACCATACTAAACACCAAAATAGTTTGACATAAGCATTAAATCAAGAGTGCTTTCAGGCATGATGCACTTTACCTTTGCACATAATCCAGATTGTGGATGATTGTTTCTTTCTCCTAGTCGTGCATTAGTAATATGATATTCCTAATCATGTTTCTGCGAGTGCTTTTGAGGTTGATGTTGTGTTTCCACAAGCTCTTTTCAAGTTGATGGTTCCTGTTACGGAGTCATTTTGTTCATCTTACTATTTTGATATTTTTTTACTACTTTTACATGGCTTCTCGGTGTTGTCTTTTCTTTTTATTCTTTTTATTAATGTGGTGCTTATGTTGTTCTGAGCTGAGGGTCTATTGAAAACAGTATCTCTATCTTCACAAAATAGGGGTAAGGTTTGCTTACACACTATCCTCCCCAAACCTCACTATGTGAGATTATACTGGATATATTATTATTGTTGTTGTGTTTGTTGTTCTAAGTTATTGCAGTTAAATATGCTTCCACTGCTTTCATTTTGCACTTTTGTAATTGTTTCTTTTTATCAAAATCTAATTATATTTATTTTCTTTTTAGGATGAGCATGCGTAAACCAACATTCCTGACATCCGGTTTCTGTAGTGCACAAGCAGTTGGAAGAAGATTTATTTTTTGGATTATTGTTAGAATAGAACTTAAGTATCTTGGATATATAAAATTTAAAGAATATATGAATTGTGTATTTAGTAACAACACAAAAATTGTTGCTAAAGTAGTACTATAGAATCTGTTGGTAAAAAAGTAATTATTGCCACAATAATAGTTGTTGCTAAAAGTCTTGATAACAAATTATTAACTTTACCGCCAAATTTTTTAGCAAAAACTAGTATTGTTGGCAAAAAAGCTAATTTTGTCGCAACAATAATTTTATTGCTACATGTCTTCATAATCCACGATTTCATTGACCTTTTTACCAATAACAAATATGACAACGAAATGTATTGTTGCCTAAGTTATCTTTTGGCAACAATATTTTCTGTTGTTGCTTATACTTTTCCCATCGATGGTTACTGCAACGGAGTACAACGACTTTTTTGTCGTTAAAAATATTTTTGGCAACAAAATTGAATATATGGAAACAGAAAATGTTGTTGCAAAATGCATTTTTTCTTGTAGTGGCATGAGGAGAAAAACTTTGGAAGAGGGCAAAGCGGGCGTCAATGACTTTGATGCCGAGATCGCTAAGGCCCGTGAGCTGGAGTCAACTGTCCGAAGGGGTCTCCCAATCCAACCCGATGCGAGTGACTCTTTTGGTTGCAGTTCTGAGTTCTCGGGAACTAAAGAAGAACCTGAAGGGATGATGATGAAGGTCACGACCTCGATCCAGCGGTAGATCCACCTACTTTTCCTGGGGGCCAAAATGCTTCTCTTCGCCCCGATTCCTGGGAAACAGTAGCTTAGTTTTTTTTTTTTTTTTTTTTAATTTTCCCTTTTGTTTTTTTACTTCGTACTTTTGTACTTGTGCTACTTGGAATGTTGTTATATAGAAGTGCTTTTTATTTAAGATTGCGCAAAATTTATTTTTTGTGTCTAATTATACAAGGCTTCGGATGTATTTTTTCTCGATAGTGTTTGGGTCCCGGGCATAAGTTCTTTCGGAACCAACCCTTTACTGTGAGGGTTTCATAAAGAGGGCCCTCTTATATTTACGGTCCTCTTGAAGAGGACGTCTCCTACTCATTTCGGCACTAACATTTGAAGTACTTGATTAACTTTCAAATGATAAAATTAATTAATCGTTCAGACAAGAAACGAGATGGAAAAAGGACTTTACTTTATTCCTTTCACTTTCAAAAGTACATAAGCAGTACATAAACATTCATTGTGCTAAAAAGAAGTACATAAGCATTCGTTGTGCTTCAAGAAATTGCCATTACTGTGGCTAATTTGTACAACTTGTTTCATTAGAAATTTCCATTACTTGTCATTCATTAGAAATTGCCATTACTTACTAATTAGAAATTTTCATTACTTGTCCCACTAGTGAATGGTTGGATAATCTTTGTTCCGATAGCAAGCTTCATTTACCGTTAGGAACTTTGCTATAGAGCCAAAGATTATCTAACCACCCCCCCCCCCC
>MCJB01021842.1:79254-118374 GCA_002018475.1 Nicotiana obtusifolia | reverse complement strand
CTTAATGCATTTGATATAATGAACATGTATGAAACTAACAGGCTTGTGAGTATGAATTATGTCTTAAATCTCTTAAATGGTGGAAATGGGTTCCATAATGGGTATGTTAATGGTATGCTGCCCTCAGAGGTAAACTCCAGTATTATGAGTTGTTTGCTCCTACTATATTGCTTATGCTAATGCTTCCAGTTATATTCCTGTCTTACATGCTCAGTACATTTTCCGTACTGACGTCCTTTGTTTGTGGACGCTGCATATCGTGCTGCAGGTCCAAATAGACTGACAGGCGAAGTTCCTCCACCGCAGTAGGTTTTCAGATCAGCAGACATAGCAGGGTTCATCTTCCGGACCTGCTATACTTGGGTATGCCTTTTGTGTAAAGTTTTTGGGCATGTCGGAGTCCTGTTCCGACGTAGGTTATGGTTTGGTATATATGTACTCACTCCTTAGAGGCTCAATAGACAAATGTCAGTTATGTGTAGTTAAGGGTTGGGCTATGTAAAGTTAAATTGCCGTATCGGCAAAGTATTTATTTTGTTGTGTGGTTTTGTATATAGCCCGGTTGATGATGTGTGGTGAATGTATGTTATGGTATGACAGGTTATTGTCGAAAAGTTTATGTTATCCTAGTTAACAGGTTAATGTTATTATTGTCAACAGGGTTCATGTCGTTATTGCCGTGTTGGCTAGTATGTGCACCTTATGAATAATAAGGGTAGTCATGTACAGGGTTCGTCGGTACTCTGCAAGCAGGGTTCGGTGCCCGATCGCGGGCCCCCGAGGTTGGGTCGCGACAATCCACTCCCATTTCCACTCTGGAATATCTAGCCTCTGAAACAATCCACCCGGTCTCTGATGCTCATGCTTTACCTGCTGACAGTTAAGGCACCAAGCTACCAACCCCACTATATCCTTCTTCATTCCTCTCCACCAATAGTGCTGCCTTAAGTCCTGGTACATCTTTGTGGCACCCGGATGAATGGAATACCGAAAACTGTGGGCCTCCTCAAGAATCAACTAGTAACCCATCTACATTAGGCATACAAATCCAACCCTGCATCCTCAACACCCCATCATCCCTAATAGTAACGTCTCTGGCATCACCGTGCTAAACCGTGTCCTTAAGGACAAGCAAATGGGGATCATCATACTGGCGCTCTCTGATGCGATCATATAAGGAAGACCGAGAAACCACACAAGCTAAAATTCGACTGGGCTCCGAAACATCTAATCTCACGAACTGGTTGGCCAAGGTCTGAACATCAACTGTAAGAGATCTCTTACCAATAGGAATGAATGCAAGGCTACCCATACTTACCACCTTTCTACTCAAGGCATCGGCCACCACATTAGCCTTCCCGGGATGATACAGAATGGTAATATCATAGTCCTTTAGCAGCTCCAACCATCTCCACTGCCTCAAATTTAGATCCTTTTGTTTGAACAAGTGCTGGAGACTCCGGTGATCCGTAAATACCTCACAAGACACACTGTAGAGATAATGCCTCCAAATATTCAATGCATGAACGATGGCAGCCAACTCCAAATCATGAACAGGGTAGTTCTTCTCATGGGGCTTCAACTAACGCGAAGCATAAGCAATCACTCTACCTCCCTGCATCAATACGCACCCAATACCAATCCGAGAAGCATCACAATACACTATAAAACCAGAAGCTGAAGGTAGAGCTAGAATTGGGGTTGTGGTCAAGGTAGTCCTGAGCTTCTGAAAGCTCTCCTCACACTCATCCGACTCGCCTAAAAAGAGCACCCTTCTAGGTCAATTTGGTCAAAGGCGATGCAACAGACGAGAAACCCTCCATGGAAGGACGATAATAACCGGCCAAGCTAAGAAAGCTCCTAATTTCAGTAGCTGAGGACGGTCTGGGCCAATTCTAAACCGCCTCAATCTTCTTCGGATCCACCTGAATCCCTTCACTAGACACCACGTGCCCCAAGAATGCCACCGAACTAAGCCAAAACTCACACTTAGAAAACTTGGCATAAAGTTTCTCCTCCCTCAATCGTTGCAACACAATCCTCAAATGTTAGACATGCTCCTCCTGGCTACGAGAGTACACCAGGATATATCAATGGATACTATGACAACGAGTCGAGATAAGGCTGAAATACACTGTTTATCATATGCATGAATGCTGCTGGGGCGTTGGTCAGCCCAAAAGACATCACAAGGAACTCATAATGGCCATAGCGGGTCCTGAATGCCGTCTTTTAGAATATACCTATACCTCAAATCAATCTTGGAGAACACCCTCACTCCCTGAAGCTGGTCAAATAGATCATCAATATACAGCAAAGGATACTTGTTCTTGATTGTAACTTTGCTCAACTGTCTATAATCTACGCACATCTGCATAGTATCATCCTTCTTCTTCACAAATAGAACCGGTGCACCCCAAGGCGACACACTTGGTCAAATAAACCCCTTATCAAGAAGTTCCTGAAGCCGGTGCCATACGATATGGTGGAACAAAAATGGGCTGAGTGCCCGGCACCAAGTCAATACCAAAGTTGCCGATTTTATTCTTAATAATAATGGTAAGGTGATGAAAATAATGTAGTCTTGAGGATTATATAGGATGAGCCCTTAGCCTAAAACAACTAGGAAAGGAATAACTAGCAAAAAGGCCAATAATTTGGCTAAATGTCAAGTGACCACGCAGGGCCAAATAAGTGCCATTGTCTTACTCAAGACTAACTATGCAAAATAACTAATAAGAGCTAGTTGAGGCGTTCATTGAGTTCTAGGTCTCAACTAATGCACGGCCCTCCTTCTCCAATGCTAATCAACGCCTTTCTTGTCTTATCCAACATGCTGCCCGCTTCTTCTATCATTGCGCAATCATGGCTCTCATCACCATTAAATGGATATCATGAAGCTCCTTAGCTTGACTCCTCGTAAATGGTATCAAAGGCACGAATATAGCTTGATCAGGCTGGCCTGCATCATCCTCCCCTTCTTGAGAAGATTTCGTCCGTGAAATTGAGCCATCATCATCTCTCAAAGCGGCGCTACCTACAACAGAAGGAATTAAGTCAGAAACGTTGAACGTTTTAGAAACACTATACTCACCAGGTGTTGATCTTTTGCAGCACTTGGATGGACCATCTCCTCGTTGGGCTAGCTTCCCTTTCCTTTGGTTCGGGAACCGCTCCTTTCGGAAGTGCACCCAAACCCAATCACCTTTCTTCAGATCCAGATTTTTCCTCCCTTTATTCTTCTTAGCCGCCACTTTCTCATAAGTTTCTTCCAAGTTTTTCCTCACCTTAGCATGCAACTCGAGCAACGTGGCTGCCCGGTTTTAACCATCAACACTAATAGCTGCATCTCTCCGTAAAGGAGTAAGATCAAGTGGGATCAAGGGATTAAAGCCATAAACACATTCAAATGGAGTTATGCTAGTCATTCTATGCACAGTTCTATTATAAGCAAACTCCATAATAGGCAATCTATCAGCCCACGTCCCCGCCTTCCCTTTGGTCATAGCTCGAAGAAGAGCTCCCAAGGTTCGGTTAACAACCTCAGTCTGACTGTCAGTCTGTGGATGATGAGACGTAGAAAACAACAGTTTGGTGCCAAGAGCACCACACAAGCACTTCCAAAAGTGACTCAAAAATTTTGCATCCCTATCACTAACAATAGTACGAGGCACACCATGCATCTTTAACACATTAGCAATAAATGCGTTTGCAGTCTAAACAAGCTCCACAAATACACTCAACATCATGCCTCATCTTAGGCCAATGAAACTGCTCCCCCAAAATAGCCAAGGTCTTATCTACCCCAAAGTGACCCATCAAGCCCCCATAATGTGCCTTGCACACCAGCAACTCGCGCCATGAAGACTCGGGTATACAAACTCTCTCCTTCTTAAAAAGGTATCCATCATGCCATTGATATTTCTCTACTCACTGCCCACTAGCTATGGCATCACACACACTCTTAAGCTTTGGGTCATGCATATACATAGACTTAATATTCTCAAAACTCGTCAGCCTAGATGTAAATGCGGTAGCCAAAGCAAACTTCCTAGAAAGCGCATCAGCCACTACATTTCCTTTCCCTTCTTGTAATGAATGACGTAAGGAAAACTCTCAATGAACTCAACCCACTTGGCATGCCTTTTTTTCAGCTTCTCTTGGCCCCTAAGAGGTTTGAGTGACTCATGATCACTCCTAATTACGAACTCTTTAGGCCATAGAGAGTGCTGCCGATGAGCTAGAGCTCTCACGGGGCATACAACTCCATGTCATACAAAGAGTAATTCAAGGCAGCCCCCTTCAACTTCTCACTGAAATAGGCAATAGGGTTCCCATTTTGCATGAGAACACCTCTAATTCCCACCCCTGAGGCATCACACTCAATTTCAAACGCCTTACTAAAATCAGGCAATTGTAGTATCGGGGCAGAACTAAGGCTACGTTTCAGCTCTTGAAAAGCCTTCTCTTGAGGCTCTCCCCACACAAAAGGCTGGTCTTTCTTCACCAACTTAGTGAGTGGTGTTTCTATGGTGCTAAAGTCCCTAACGAAACATCTGTAGAAACTAGCTAGACCATGGAAAATCCCAACATGCGAAGCAGTAGTAGGAGTAGGCCAATCTCTAATAGCCTCAACCTTAGATTCATCTACCTCAACACCATTAGCACTTACTACAAACCCCAAAAAAATAACTCTCTCCACACAAAAGGCACATTTCTTATAATTAACATAGAGCTTTTCAACCCTCAATACATCGAGTACTTGCCTTAAGTGATCAATATGATCATCTAAACATCGGCTATAAATTAGAAAATCATCAAAATAGACGACCACAGACTTATTAATGAACGGCTTAAGTACATGGTTCATTAGTCACATAAACGTACTAGGTGCATTGGAGAGACCAAAAGGCATCATCAACCATTCATACAGACCAAACTTGGTCTTGAACGCTGTCTTCCACTCATCACCCGGTTTCATACGGATTTGGTGGTAACCTGACCTAAGATCAATTTTAGAAAACACACTTGAACCACTTAACTCATCTAGCATGTCATCTAATCTAGGGATGGGATGACGATACTTTACCGTTACTTTTTTTACTGCACGGCAATCAACACACATTCTCCATGTGCGTTCTTTCTTTGGAACCAAGATCACAGGCACGGCACAAGGGCTCAAACTCTCACGAACCAGCCCCTTAGCTAACAGCTCGTCCACTTGCCATTGCAACTCCTTGGTATCTTGCGGGTTGCTTCGGTAGGCTTGTTTGTTAGGGATTTGTCACCTCGGAACAAATTCGATTTGGTGTTCAATCCCCCTCAACGGAGGCGGTCCACTCGACATTTCCTCGGGAAACATGTCCCCATATTCCTGCAAAACATCATCAACAACACTGCAAGGGGTAAATGTTAGTAGAAACTTCATGATTAGAACTTAAGTAAACACCCTTATGAACTAGGCAAATTAACAGTTTAGAACTATCAGTAGCTCATAAATACTCACCTGGTTGCATCATGGCACAAATATTACCTGGCAGGGCTGATTTGTTGTCAGTGTCTACGGCCTCAGGTTTAGTACCATAGGAGACTTAGCTTTAGCGCCTCTTTCAGCTCTTGCATGCGCTTGTAATCATCACTAACTTGTTTAGGTGTCAAGGGCTTGAGTGTATAACTTTTTCGCTCTAGCTTGGTCGTATAAGTGTTGGCCTTGCCATCATGAATGACACACCTATCAAATTGCCTAGGCCTGCCCAACAATAAATGGCAAGCCTGCATAGGTACTACATCACACATGAGCTCATCTTGATAAGCTCCCACCTTAAACTTAATAAGAGCTTGCTTTACTACCTTCAACTCACCATACTCACTCAACCACTGCAACCTATAGGGATGGGGATGTTTTAACCTGGGTAGGTTAAGTTGAGTCACCAGCGTTTGACTTACTACATTAGTGCAACTACCCGAATTAATTATCATCGAGCACACCTTTCCCTTCACCCTACATCTAGCATGAAACAAGTTATCACGCTGCACATCTCCTTTCTCCTTTACACTCATGGTACTCAAGTTCCTATGCACCACTAAGAACATATTCACTCCCTCATCTTCCACTACCTCTTCGTCACACTCAACCAAATCAGCCCCTTCATCTCCCCCAATCTCCTCATCACTCTCTACCTCACAAACAGTACTATCATCAAGAATAAGCATGGTATTTCGCGTAGGACAGTCCTTAGCAAAATGCCCATAGCCTTTACATTTATGACATTGAAAGGACGATGCACTAGGAGAATTAAGTTGAGTTTTAGAGTTACCTCCGGACCCCTTAGGATCATTTTTAGGCATCACCTTTTTGGCTGGCCCTTTCACCTCATACTTGCTCCACCGGTGCTCGGCATTCTCCACTCCTTACGCATGGAAGTAGAATCAAAACTTCCTCTATAGCGAGTTGCCTTGTCTTCTTTAATCATCTTTTCAGCTTCAATGGCAGCTAGGAGTACAATATGAAGAGCAACAAATGCGTGTAGCTTCAACTGATTGGATATGTCATAATTCAACCCATTCTTGAACCGTATGATAGCCTCATCCTCTTCTTCGTCTTCCATGTCAAGTGATAGGCGGATTTTCTCAAAGTCATCATAATATTCTTCTACGAATTTCAGCCCTTGTTTCAAGTCATATAACCTTTGGAGTTGCTCTTGTTTGTGTTTTGGGTTGACATATTTATGAGTCATTAGTTGCTTCAATTCTCTCCATGTTATGCGTGCAGGCTGATTATGTCTAGCTCTAGATCTTTTCTCGGCCCCCCACCAGGTAGAAGCATAGGACTCAAAGGCAGCGATAGCATACGTAGCCTTCTTTTCCTCGGTCATATCATTGATTTCAAATATCCTCTCAACTTGACGTTTCCACTCTAGAAACCGGTGAGGATCACTAGTTCCCTTGAATGCAGGGATAGTAACCTTGACACTGTTCAAGCCATTATCACGGCCATTTTTACGGCCACCACGGGCTGGTTGAAATCCCTCATAATATTCAGCATGTTCATCGAACTCAGGCTCTAAATTCCTTCCACCAAAACCTCCAAGCCCCCCTCTAGGACCACGGTCAAAACCACGTCTTCCCACATGGTCACGGACCCCATATGGTTGTCTCACCCTCGGGTCTCGCTGCCCTAGATCGTCGTCATCAAACTCCTCAAACTCTGGTTGATCATCCTCACGGGCTGCCCTTATTTCCCCGGCGGGTGCTACATTTCTCCAGGCTGGCATTAATGGTGGTATAATACCCCGGGAAATTCCCAAGGTTCTTGCATTGTGAGCATCTCTGTCCCTCAACTCTTGTTAATGAGCCATCTCCGCAAATTGTTCAGGTCTTTCGGTGGAACCATCACTAGTTCCTTCCCCGGTATTTTTTTGAGTATTAGCGGATTTTTCAAAGTTCTCCATTCGAGTGCTAATTGCCCTTACTTCAGCCAAGAGCTCGGCTAAAGTGATGTCTGCCACGACCTTGTCTCCTTCAGTATCCATGTACCTGCAAAAGAAACAAAACTAGAGAATGCGTTAAGGTTAGTAAAATACCTCACTCACTCCCTCACTTTTAAATGACACTCGGGTTTACTCAATATTTTAGGTAGGATCTCTCAAACTTGTCCTCAAAATGGCTTCCTTTAATTGATGAAGTTCCTCAACGACCTTGCAAGCTCACAAGTTCACTAGTTCTCTTCGGGGTGAGTGAATTTATGCAACTCTATAGGCGGAAAGCTTTTAAAGTGAGCACAAGAAGCCAAGAATTAACTACGAAAGTGAAAATTCTGAGTTTTAGCCCGAAATCCTACAAGCTCAAAAATTAGTAATTAGCTTAAGTAGAAAATTTACTTAAGAATTACTAATTAGAAGTAGTGCAATCAAAAAAGGAAATTCTAGAGAAATATTTTGAATTTAAGCCCTTGGTAGGCGCCACTAGCTTCTCCTTCTAGAATGAGATAAGTTTTTTCTTTTTTCTCCTTGCTTTCCCACTCTAATTTGGAGAATTTTTCCCTATCCTTTCACACTTGAGGGCCGAATTCCCTCTCCTTTTTCCCTTAGGATCAGCCGCCCCTCTACTCCTAAACCCAAAGGAAAACAATTCCTTTTTTAGGAATAAAATGGGTAAACTTCTCCTTTTTGGAATTGAAGTTGTTTCCCTCTTAAACTAGGCTTAGGGTTTCTTATCCTTCTCCTTCTCCTAGGCGCCTATCCCAAGCTCTTACACCCTCAAAAATTTCAGCAATTCAACTCCAAGATTAAACGTGTAGATGCTTATGAATTCAAGGTTCAAACAGTTCGCCATGTGAATTAATTCA
Source organism: Nicotiana obtusifolia (assembly GCA_002018475.1). Classification (NCBI taxonomy): domain Eukaryota; kingdom Viridiplantae; phylum Streptophyta; class Magnoliopsida; order Solanales; family Solanaceae; genus Nicotiana; species Nicotiana obtusifolia. The sequence continues at coordinate 110,027 of MCJB01021842.1, read as the reverse complement.
AGAACAACAAGTTGATGTCCAAGAACTTCAAGAGTTCAATGCAAAACATGTCAAGAACGGCCTAATACACGTCCACTTTGTCAAGGTGATGCTGCCCTATTTGTTCTTTAACAATTCAAATCCTTTCTTCCAAGACTATCAAGATTTCAACCAAGAAAAATGGACAAATCATCTAACAATTCAATACACTTCAAGAATTATTCAAGAACGCGCCATATGCTGAAATTTTTCACGAAACAACTCAAGACTCCAACCTAGGGTTTCAAGAACAACTTTTAACAATCAAGAACTTCAAGATTTCAACCCAGACTCCAGCCTAGGGTTTCAAGAACGGCTTTTAACAATCAAGAACTTCAAGATTTCAACCCTATGATGTGATAACAACTTCAACCAACAATCAATTCACGGTTGTTTCTCTTTTTTTTTCTTTTTATTTTTACATCAAAAACAAAACTCAAGAACACTAAACTAGAAACCTAAACTTAAGGCACGAAGAACATTATTGGAGTTATAAAAAACAAACCCTTTCCAGGCTCTGATACCAACTAATGCAATATTAAACTAAGAATGCAAGAAAACAAGATAAAAGCAAGACACTCAATGATCTACCAAGACTATAAGTAGGAACTAGTCTACTTACCTTCTTGATGAAGCCAAGGAGGACCTATACTATGCAAACAACCCTCAAGACAACTAAGGACTTGCAATTGCTTGATCAATGGGAGGAACAAGTTCAATGTTGATTCACACCAAGTATTGGACAAGTTCACGCAATGGATTTTGGAGAGCACAAAGCTGTCGATTTTATTCTTAATAATAATGGTAAGGTGCTGAATATATTATAGTCTTAAGGCTTATATAGGATGAGCCCTTAGCCTAAAATAACTAGGAAAGGAATAACTAGCAAAAAGGCCAATAATTTGGCTAAATGTCAAGTGATCACGTAGGGCCAAATAAGTGCCATTGTCTTACTCAAGACTAACTACGCAAAATAACTAATAAGAGCTAGTTGAGGCGTTCATTGAGTTCTCGGCCTCAACTAGTGCACGGCCCTCCTTCTCCAAGCCTAATTAACGCCTTTCTTGTCTTATCCAACATGCTGCCCGCTTCTTCCATCATTGCGCAATCATGGCTCTTCATCACCATTAAATGGATATCATGAAGCTCCTTAGCTTGACTCCTCGTAAATGGTCTCGAAGGCACAAACGTAGCTTGATCAGGCTGGCATGCATCACCAACATCTCTCACAAAGGCCAAATCAGATAAACAAGCCTTCCCAACCATCCGCCGGGCCTTCAAATATGAAATCTCTCTACTGGAAACATAGTCTAGAGAACCTCTCCACTCAATCCTTGGCAACCCTGGCATCACCAACGTCACGGTCTTAGCGTGACAATCTAGAGCAGCATGACATGGAGACAACCAATCCATAGCCAAGATCACGCCGAAATCAACCATACTAAGCAATAAGAGATCAACTCTAGTCTCCAATCCCCCAATAGTCACTACACATGACCAATATACACGGTCTACAACAATAGTATCGCCCATTGGAGTAGATACATAAACAGATAAAACTAAGGACTCACGGGGCATATCCATATAATGAGAAAAATATGATTATACATACGAATAAGTGGAACCAGGGCCAAATAATATAGAGGCATCCTTGTGGCATACTGAGACAATACTTGTGATCACTGCATCTGAAGCAACAACATCTGGTCTGGCAGGAATAGCATAGAATCGAGCCTAACCGCCACTTGATCGGCCTCCCCCTCTAGGGCGACCTCTAACTTCCTGGACCCCACCCCGAGCTGCCTGGGCGGGTGGTGAAGTAACTGGTGCAGAGGTCGCAACCTGACTCCTCTGCTGCACTGGACCTCCCGGGCGACGAGGACATTGTCTCCACATATGCTCAAACTCCAGGCACTCGAAGCAACTCCCCGGAAGTGATGGTAGTGGGGGCTGAATCGGGCCCCGAGTACCAGAGTAACTACTGGAAGGGCCTAGCATAGATGAACCCTGAACTGATGGAGCATGGGACGCACCCCGAGCTAGAAGGACATTGAGAGATGACTGACTCTGACGAGCATTGTATGAACCATGGATGGATGATGCACCACAGTGAGCTGGACGAACCATTTGAGCGGGCCTATAAGAACGACCCTTACTGTGGTAGGATTGTCCCCCAGAATGAACACCACTGGAACAACCCGAACCTCGAGGCATCTTGGCCTCCCTCTCCTCACGATCCTGACTATGGACCATCTCTATCTGCCAAGCAATATCGACCACGTCGTCAAAAGTACCGCCAGATACCCTCTCCCGAGTCATAAGCAACCGCAACTGATATGTGAGGCCATCAATAAGCCTCTTAACCCTCTCCCTATCCGTGGGAACCAACCAAACTGCGTGACAGGCCAAATCGAAAAACCTCATCTTGTACAGGATCACAGACATGCCATCCTGATGTAACTGCTCAAACTGTCTGCGCAGCTCCTCCCTGCGAGACTATGGCACAAATTTCTCCAAGAAGAGAGCAGAGAACTCACGCCATGTAAGTAGTGCTGCACTGACTGGCCTGCGCCTCTCGTAAGCCTCCCACCATCTGAAGGCAGCCCCAGTAAACTGAAAAGTAGTAAATGAGACCCCAATGGTCTCCAGAATACCTGTCGTACGAAGAATACGCTGGCACCTGTCCAAAAAATCCTAGGCATCCTCAGACTCGGCTGCACTGAATGATGAAGGTTGGAGCCACTCAAATCTCTCTAGTCTCCTATGCTCATCATCAGTTATAACAAGACCCACCTGGGCCGGAGCAACTGCAACCGGCTGGGCTGGTAGTACCCCTAGTATCTAAAGTCGCTGCACTACCTGCTATGGAGTATGGGCAATGGGGCTATGAGTACCTCCCCCGGCCTGAGAAGTGGCTGGTGCTGCCTGAGCCGAAACCACCTGAGCAAGGCCAAGTGCAAATAGCCAATATCTAGGCCAAAGCCTCCTGAAGGCCTGGAATCACAATAGGCACAGCTAGTGCCTGAGCTGGCCCCACCAGCTCAACGACATTTGGAACCCACTCCTTAGCCGGAGCAATTAGTAGATCTGCAGGTGCATCTCTAGCTGTTGTACGAGTTACACCTCTGCCCCTACCGCGACCCCTACCGTCACCTTGGCCTCTCATGGCCCTAGCTTGGTACTGGAGGCTGGTTGTCCTGTTCGGTAGCACACGTCCTCACCATTTGTGAGAGAACAGAACAACAGAAATTTAGTGACTGGAATCAACAAATTTGCACGACAAGAATTACAAGAGTGTGAATTTTCCTATGGGTTCGGCAGCCTCTTGAACATAAGTACAGACGTCTCCATACCGATCCCTAAGACTCTACAAAACCTGCTCATGACTCGTGAGACCTATGTAACCTAGGTTCTGATATCATTTTGTCACGATCCAGAACTTAGCCTGTTGTGATGGCGCCTAATGTGGTACTAGGCAAGCCGACACTTCAAAATACTTCCAACACTTTTAAATGAAAAATAAGAACAACACAGGTTTAAATCATCGAAACTCTCAAAAATAGGATAGAAAGTCAAAACCCAATACAGAAATTCCCAACATCGGGGTGTCACTGAGTACATGAGCGTCTATACAACACAAATATAGAAATAATGTCTATGAAGGACTAAAACTAAATACATAAAGCGGAAAGATAGGGAAGGAGAGACAAGGTCTGCGAATGTGGTGGCCCCTAACATGGTACTAGGCAAGCCGACACTTCAAAATACTTCCAACACTTCTAAATGAAAAAAGAATAACACAGGTTTAAATCATCAAAACTCTCAAAAATAGGATAGAAAGTCAAAACACAATATAGAAATTCCCAACATCGGGGTGTCACTGAATACATGAGCGTCTATACAACAAAAATCTAGAAATAATGTCTATAAAGGACTAAAACTAAATACATAAAGCGGAAAGATAGGGAAGGAGAGACAAGGTCTGCGAACACCGGGCAGCTACCTTGGAATCTCCAAAGATCAAGCTGCACAGATAATCAACACCCACTGTGACCAGAAGCACCTGGATCTGCACACGAAGTGCAGGGTCTAGCATGAGTACAACCAACTCAGTAAGTAACAAGACAAAATAATAGACTGAAAGTAGTAATGAGCTTCACGGATATAGTCCAATTACATAAATTACAACATAGAAGGATAGACATGCTCTCAAATTCGACAATTAAGGACAAAACGGTTAATCCATGTCAAGTTCAATTGAAAACAGGATATAATATCTCATTGAGATTACATGACAAGGATATATGCCAGCTGAAGTACAACAGTAATGAAATCAAGTGCAAAATCTCAAAGCAGCAGTCACTCAGTCCTCTCATGCACTCCAACCTCAAAATCACTCATTCATCACAATCTCTCATTCCTCTCAATCGCTCGGCACTCGCACTCAGTAAGTACCTGCGCTCACTGGGGGTGTACACAGACTCCGGAGGGGCTCTTTCAGCCCAAGTTCCATAACAAGCCAATCATGGCAAAAATCAATAAAACATGTTGCGGCGTGCAGCCCGATCCCATAATATCCTCACCAAATCAGGCCCTCGGTCTCACTCAATCATCAACACCGCAAGTCTCTTGGTTCTCAGTAATCATGATAATCAACCCAAACAACAATGATATAATGTATCAATAATGAACAATAGAGAGTGAGATGTAATATACAAGTAAGATTGTGACTGAGTACAAACAGCAATTTAGCAGATAATTCAACATGTACACGACCTCTGTGGGTCCCAACAGTGCCAACACATAGTCTGAACATGATTTCCAACATGATTTGTAGTTCAATTTCTATAGCACATGGAGAATACAGATAACAACAGATTTTTTAACTATTCAGTTTCATGGAATTGACCAAGTCGTAATTCCTACGGTGCACGCCCATACGCCCATCACCTAGCATGTGCATCACCTCAAAACCAATCACATGACACATATTATGGGATTTCATGCCCTCAGAACCAAATTAAGAACTGTTACTTACCTCAAATCGTATAAATCTCTACTCCACCACGCCCTTGCCTCGCGAAACAGCCTCTGAATGCCTCAAATGTAGTCACAAACAATTCGATAAAATCAACACGAGCTAAAGGAATAAATTCCATACGAAAATAGTAAGCTCTTAATCAAAGTCAAAAAGTCAACACAAAAGTCGGCCCCCGAGCCCACATCTCGGAATCGGGTAAATATCACAAAATCCGAACACCCATTCAACCATGAGTCCAACCATACCAAAATTACTCAAATCCGATACCAAAATCTCGATCAAAACCTCAAAATTCTGCCTAAGAACTTTCCTCCATTTTTTCCCAATTTGTCCACCCCAAATCACTAATTAAATGATGAAATCAAAGACATACTCATGAAAATTAACCAAAAATAGGTAAGAATCACTTACCCCAATCACCCACTTGAAAACCTCTCCAAATATTGCCTCCCACCGAGCTCCCAAAATCAATTTTGTGTTATGAACCCAAGCCCTCATTTTTGAAATGTTTCTGCTCAGCTATCTATTCTTTGCGAACGCGACCGCGAGAACGCGACCCCCTTCTCGCGTTCGCGTAGCACAAATGAATCTGCTGCCCAAAAGCCTCCTACACGAACACGAGGCACCACTCGCGAACGCGATGCCTTGCTGACCCCATGCTTCACGAACACGGCCTACCTTACGCGAACGCATAGACCAAACGCGTGGGGTCCCAACTGCCTCCTCTCCTCTTCACGAACGCGTTCACCTTCTCGCATTTGCGATGCACCAATTACCCAGACCTTCACGAACGCGTCTCCCTCTTCGCGAACGCGAAGAACAAATCCTCACCTGCCATCAGCTACCCTTCACGAACGCGGGACTCCCATCATGAATGCGAAGGAGGAAACTAGAATTGGACACTAGAAATTCTTTAGCAGTCTTCCAAGTCCAAAATTGATCCGTTAACCATCCGAAACGCACCCGAGGCCCCCGGGACCTCAATCAAACATACCATCAAGTCCTAAAACACGATAAGAACTTAGTCGAGCCCTCAAATCACCTCAAACAACATCAAAAACACGAATCGCACCTCAATTAAAGTCTATTAAAACTAAGAAAATTCCAACTTCTACAAACGATGCCGAACCCTATCAAATCACGTCCAATTGACCCTAAATTTTGCACACAAGTCATAAATGGCACCACGGACCAAATCCAACTCCCGAAACTCCAATCCCAGCTCGGTAACCACAAAGTCCACTCTCGGTCAAACTTTCAAATTTCCAACTTTCTCCATTTCAAGCATAATTCCACTGCGGACCACCAAATCATAATCCAGACACGCTCCTAAGTCCAAAATCACCCAACGGAGCTAACGGAACCATCAAAACTCCATTCCGGAGTCATTTACACATAAGTCAACATCCCGTCAACCTTTTCAACTTAAGCTTCTAACTTTGAGACTAAGTGTCTCAATTCATTCCAAAATCTCTCCGGACTGAACCAACTACCCCGACAAGTCACATAACAGTTATAAAGCACAAAATGAACAGTAAATGAGAAAACAAGGCTACAACTCTCAAAACGACCGACCGAATCATTACAATTCAATCCCAACCTTAACTGGTATATCATGAGAATAAGCAGCATAAGAGAATTCTTGAAGAATCTTCTATTTCTTCAATATATGCCAATGTGAATTCAAAATCAATTCTTCACATCATACTTGAACCAGAATGGCTAACCGGTCATGCCAACTAATATTTGTTTAAGCAAACCTCTAGTTTACTTGTGGCACGTGATTCCATCATCATACTTATACTTGTGTAGTACAAATAGAAGGATAGTCAGATAAAATTTTATATTCACCAGGTATGATTATAGTAATATGAAGATATTCAATCTTCCTTTCATTTGTAGTCTCAATATGCCAATCACTTTCGCTAATACATTTGAAACTCAAAACGTTTTTTTTGAGACTTACTACAATGTCAATGTTATGCACAATTTCATTCATCCGGATTGTAACAAATTAATTCTTTCGGAGCTCTTAATTGATTTTGTAATACAAGATTTTTTGTCATACCATCCATATGGTGAATGTCTCCTTTACAAAGAAAATCATATCATAGTAATTATCACAGTCAAATTCCTCGAAAGCAAAATCATTTTTTGCTTTAATTTTGTCTTTAATAACTTTTTATAAGGCATGGCAAAATATTTTTGGCGTACCACATGTACGCGACCAATGACATATTCATGTAACCACACAGTAATGTTCATTATCTTTCTTTCTCTCAAACCTCACATAGAGGTGAGTTGTAGTATTTATTCCATCATGCATAAGCATATTCTTATGCATAATTTGTATCACATATATATTTTCACATTCACTTTCAGGAATGAGTCTGCATTTGCAATGCTTATCACAAGTCACATTTCCAAGGAATGGACTATAATCATGTGAACGTGTCACGTATTAACAGACCACATTTATACATATTTTCTTCACCTTTGAAGGATTATTTGAGAACACTTATTGTTCTCCTTTTTACAATTACCATAATGATGACTATTATTATGTCACTTGTCTTCATTTAGACTATTTTGCACCGCTACCACATTCCTTTCATAGAATTGAGCAAATCAAGTGGGACGGGCTTCATGATTCTTTCATCAAAAGCACATTATTTTGCATCAGTCATCATTATATCATCAATATGGTGCATTTAGACTTGAACTCAATGCCTTACCCATACAAAAGCATGTTAGGGTAAATGTGTTGGGACTTGAATCCAATATCATGACCTTATCATCATGGTGCACCAAGGCTCAAACCCGATGTCTTACCCTCAACCAATGGCATAATAGGCTAAAACTTGTTGAGGCTCACACTCGAGCATTTAAAAATATTAATGATCACATCAAACAACAACAACAAATACAATGTTGTCCCACAAGTGGGATATTAATGATCACACCATTGTTCATATATTTATTACAGTTCAGTAAGGAATATTTGCTTATGAGATGGACATGTATTAGATATATTCAAAGCATAATAGTGTATTAAGGTAAGACTATGTAGTGACTTTGATAGAAATTTCATTTCTAAATACCGGGAGTTATACATAGTACCTACTAAACATTATTGCTATACCTTTTAAAATAACAACTAATAGTTAGGTGAAAGCCTCTAGATGTGAATCTATACCTCTGAATCCCATTCAAATTCGAATTACTTCCCAAAAGAATTATATGCAAGAATGGTCACTTTTGCACATAGAGTACGTGAAACTTAAAAATTAATTATCTTATTCCATTAAGAGGGAATAACTCCTCTTAGGCTTTATAAAACAAAATTATCTTGGATATACAAAGGCTATAAAGAAGGAATAAATAATCAGCCTTTTAATTCTCAAATTTTGACTTACGTGCAAAATAACTTGCGTACCAATAATGTCTAACTTCATGTAGTGGTTAGATTACAATACTTTAGAAACTAAACAGAGTACGTATGAATTGATTTTGTATATGCGAATCAAAATAGTTTAGTTTGAAAATTGGTTGAAACTTATTTTCAAAATCATAAATAAATCCCAGCAAAAGCATACTTAATTATATACCTTTTTTTCTTGGTTTCATCAATTTATTTTTTTCGGATTCTCGGAATGAGGTAAATTTAAAACATGGGTTGAAGAAGAACCAAACTCAGTTCAAAATCACCGCACCAAACTAATATTAACTCCTCGGATTGCACTATGGATTCACAATATTACTCATTTTCGTGGCTAGATAAAGAAAGACCATACGAATATTTTGTTGCAGCGCTTCTAACTTGTATGCCGAATTTTGTAGCTTACTTTGAAGTTGATGAAGACCAAAACATTATTGGAAAATATAACGTGACTAAAACAGAAAACATAAGCAAACCGATCAACATGGCATATGAAATGCCAAAAGTATATAATGGCTCAACAATCAGCTTATATCAATAATTTTAGATAGTTCATTTTTCGTAGTTCCACTGTAAACTTAGTTATTTCTGTTCTTTTAGGTGACGATATAAATAAAAAAATTAGAGACTCATGCCAATAACGTATTAAGAAACTTAGCTCAAAGTAATAATATAAAATAAGAAAATACAAAAGAATATAGGAAGCAACAGATGAGAGATTCTTATTTCTTTGACGTATTCAAGTGTGTACAATGTGACGCCCAAACCTTCTATTTATAGGATGACATTAAGGTAATACAAAAGAATATCATGAACATGATATTAACTATTGAGATCATGTGAAAGATGACGTAGGAAGTTATGGAGGTATAAAAATTACAACTATAATGCTAAAAAATAGTGAAAAAGTAACTTTTTTAGAAATTATACGCATCCACTATATAATATAATATTTCATAACATAAATAAGTAATCGGCGCCTTTGATGATTTTTCATAGCATTTGACGAGGAGAGGAAAAAAGAAAAATATATCATCAGGCAATGTAGGAACACATACTCCTGCAATAGAAAAGAAAAGGAAATTGAAAGAAACAAGAGAAAAGAACTAATGGTCAGAAGTGTAGCAACCCGGTAGGAAAACGGAGAAGGGTAGTGACCCGGCAAAGAAACAAACGTTAGTCGGTGTTTGGGGTAGACGGCAACCATAAATCAGGAAAATTGATTTCCCCAAGATTTCCCTTCCCGTTTCTTCAATTTCCTTGGAAAATCAAATTGTGGAGGAACAGAAAAAAATGACATCAGGTAAGCTATGAATTGCTCCAAAACGTTACCTTTTTCACAGTTTCATAATTATTCTCCTCTATTGTGTTCTAGAATTGGTGTTCATCATCTAGGTATTTGTAAATTCGAATTATTTGGTTGGATTTTCTATGTTTTTGGTTATGTAAAGGGCTGTGTGTGTAACTGGGAAACTCAGTTGTATGTTAGTAAAGTTCAAAATATTTTGTTGGAGTTTTCTGGGGTTTCAAGTTATTCAAAAAGGGTGTTAATTGCTGGGAAGAGGAATTTTTTTTAGTATTTCTATTAATATTTGTTCTTCTTACGTGGGTGTTGCTTGTTTTCATATTCGTTTTCAGCTTCTATTGTATTGTGTCATATGGGATTCTGTTGTGTTTAACTGAAATAGACCATGGAGTGCAGGGGTCAAATCCCCCAAAACACTAGGTGATTAGTAGGTACCTGGTAGATTAGTTGAGGTACAAACTGATACGAACTGAGCTAAAAAAAAGAAAATAAAAAGAAAAAATGGAAAAGAAGCAATAATAAAACAGTAAAAGCAGGAAAGAAAAAGGACTGAAGATAACTGGGGCAACAAAAATAAAGGTTTTGTATATTGGTAATGATGAAAGAGATAGCTAATATGATATATAGAAATGCAAAGCCAGGTTCCTTAGCTGGCAGCCTACAACTCTGCCATATTCTAACAAACTGATCTGGACCTATTGCGTATAAGACAAAGGAAATCGTGGGGTCAATGTGTAATTACTACTAATTATAACTTAAAAGTAAAAGCGACTAAACTGACTATCTTGAAAACTTATTTTTAGCCTTGTCGCAAACTAACCTAACGACCAAGTACACCTGCGCAAGCACCAGGTACCACTGCTGTAGCTCTTTCCATTTAAGATTCGTATCAGATCCCCCTTGTCAAAATCTTCCTTGCCCTCAAGGAAAGAATGAAAGAAGCCTGATTTTGAAGGATTGATAATCCTCCCACGTGGCTTGATCTGGAGCTGTTTTATCCCATTGAACTAGCACCAGTGTGATGGCCTTGTTTTCCTTTTGAAAGATAACTAGGGCAACAAAAATAAAGGTTCTGTATATTGATAATGATGAAAGAGATAGCTAATACAATATATAAAAATGCAAAGCTTGATTCCTTAGCTGGCAGCGTGCAACTCAGCCATATTCTAACAAACTGATCTGGACCTATTGTGTATGAGATAAAGGAAATTGTGGGGTCAATGTGTAATTACTACTAATTATAACTTAAAAGTAAAAGGGACTAAACTGACTATCTTGGAAACTTATTTTTAGCCTTGTCCTAACTAACTTAACGACCAAGTACACCTGCGCAAGCACCAGGTACCATTGCTGTAGCTCTTTCCATTTAAGATTTGTATCAGATCCCCTTTTCAAAATCTTCCTTGCCCTCAAGGAAAGAATGAATGAAACCTGATTTTGAGGGATTGATAATGCTTCCACGTGGCTTGATCTAGAGTTGTTTTATCCCATTGAACTAGCACCTGTGTGATGGCCTTGTTTCCCTTTTGAAAGATAACTAGGGCACCGAAATAAAGGTTCTGTATATTGATAATGATAAAAGAGATAGCTAATACAAAATATAGAAATGCAAAGCTAGATTTCTTAGGTACAACTCTGCCATATTCTAATAAACTGATCTGGACCTATTGTGTATAAGACAAAGGAAATCGTGGGGTCAATGTGTAATTACTACTAATTATAATTTAAAAGTAAAAGGGACTAAACTGACTATCTTGGAAACTTATTTTTAGCCTTGTCCCCAACTAACTTAACGACCAAGTACACCTGCGCAAGCACCAGGTGCCACTGCTGTAGCTCTTTCTATTTAAGATTCATATCAGATCCCCCTTGTCAAAATCTTCCTTGCCCTCAAGGAAAGAATGAAGGAAACCTGATTTTGAGGGATTGATAATCCTCCCACGTGGCTTGATCTGGAGTTGTTTTATCCCATTGAACTAGCACCTGTGTGATGGCCTTGTTTCCCTTTTGTATCATTCATCTGTCTAGAATTTTCTGGGGTTGAGGACAATAGGGACTGGTTATATCAATTACTGGAGGGTGGGAAGTTATGTCGGGTAGTTAATAGGAAGGTTTCAGCGGGGATATATAAAATGTATGGTGTAGCAGAAGTTGAGGAGACAATGACAACTTATTGGCTACATTATCAACCTTTTGCAAAATATGATAGGGTCCATAGTATTTAGCTGAAAGTTTGGAGAAGTGAGCTCCAGACATTGTCACCTGTCTGTAAGGTTGTATCTTGAGGTAGAGCCAATCCCGCTCTTTAAATTGTCTATCACTTCTATGTTTGTTGGCTTGATCAATCAACTTGTTGTGCTCTTTGCAAGTGATACTGCAATAGCTGGTATTTGAATTCTCTTGTCAACAAGTTCCTATCAACTTCTTCCATAGCTGAATCACCTGCCATGTAAGGCAAGTGGAGTGGTGGAGGCTGACCATAAAGAGCCTCATAGGGGGTGGTCTGAATTGAGGAATGAAATATGGTGTTATACTACCATTCAGCTGCTGCCAAGTAAGAGTACCAATCTTGCTGAGAATCAGAACAGAAACACCTAAGGTAGGTCTCCAAACATCTATTAACAACCTCTGTCTGTCCATCAGATTGGGGATGGTAGGCTGTCGAAGTGCTAAGTGTGACACCACTCATAGAGAACAGAGCTCGCCAAAGTTTGCTTGTGAATATAAGATCCCTGTCACTCACTATGTCCTCTGGCATGCCATGTAACTTGAACACATGCTCCATAAACAACATGGCAATGTCATTAGCAGAATAAGGGTGAGCTACTCCTATGAAGTGGGCATACTTAGTTAGTCTGTCCCTCACTACCCATATTGTCTTCCTCTTAGCTTTTGACAACCCTTCAATGAAACCCATGCTTATACTGCTCCAAGCTAGTGATGGTAGCTTAATTGGTTGCAGTAATCCTGGGTAGGGTACTTTGTATAACAAGAACAACAACCCAGTAAAATCCCACAGGTAAAGGGTCTGGGGATGATAGTGTGAACGCAGACCTTCCCCCTATCCGATGGAGAAGAGAGGTTGTTTCCGATAGACCCTCGGCTCAAGAAGACAAATTCCTGGGTAAGGTGCTGTTTCATATTTATGTCTCTGACAAATGTCACACTCTTTGACATGTGTTTGGACATCTTTCTTCATCCCCTTCCAGTAGAAGAGAGCAGCCAACCTTCTGTAGGTGTGATCTATTCCAGAATGTCCTCCAATTGGTGAGTCATGGCACAACTGCATAATATCTTTCCTCAATTGCTCATTTGGTCCTATCACTAACCTCCCTTTTTTTTTTTTAATTGGTTATGCACAAAAGAGTACCCATTAGATTCTACTCCTTCCTTCTTAAGATCTTCAATGAGGACAGTAAGTTTAGCATCCAACTCCCACTCCCAGCTCTTCATAATTTGGCTTAACAGGTCAGTCTTGATGGTGGAGAGTGTTAAAGTTGCCAACTCTACTAATGGCAATCTAGACAAGGCATCTGCCAACTTATTTTCCTTCCTTCTTGTATTCAATGATAAAGTCATTCTGCGTAAGCTTGGTTATCCACTTCAAGTGAGACCCTGTGTGCAGTTTTTGCTCAAGAAGGAATTTCAATGCCTTCTTGTCTGTTTTCATTGTGAATGGTCTCCTAGTCAAGTATTGTGAGCTGCCTTACCAATGCTAGCAATTCCTTGTTATAGTGAGGGCCCCGGAGATAGTATTTCTCAACGGTCGATCGACGTGACAATCATGCCTGCTTGACAAAGGTAGACTGATAGTGTTTGGTGCTGTGAAGATAAGTCCTTGCTCAGGTAAGCTATTGGTTGACCCCTCTGCATCAATATAACCCCTATTCCCACACTGCAAGCATCTGTTTCCACCACAAAGGGTATGGAGAAGTCAGGTAGGACCAAAACGGATGCAGAAGTTAAAGCCTCCTTCAATTTATTAAAGGCTTCGGTGGCCTTAGAGGACCACGTAAAGTTATCCTTCCTCAACAAGTCAGTGAGAGGCTTGCTAAGGATCCCATACCCCCTGATGAACCTCCTGTAGTACCCTGCTAGCCCTAGGAACCCTCTTAGCTGCCTGAGGTTAGCCGGTTCTGGCCATAACTGGATAGCTTCTATCTTCTTAAGGTCTATAGCCACTCCCTCTGCAGAGATATAATTCCTCTGCAGAGATATAATGCACCAGGTACTCAATCCTGGTGGCTGCAAATACACACTTGCTTTCTTTAGCAAAGAGCTGGTGTTGAATCAACAGTTCAAAAGTGACCTTGAGGTGTTGCACATGCTCTTGCAGATCTTTGCTAAATACCAAGATGTCATCAGAAAATACCAGGATGAACTTCCTGAGGTGTGCTTGAAATATGTGATTCATCAACCTTGAAAATTGGAGGGTGCATTGGTAAGGCGAAAGGGCATTACCAAATACTCATAGTGCCCTGAATGAGTCTTGAAAGCTGTCTTTTGAATATCTGAGGGTGCTGTCTTGATTTTGTGGTAGCCAGCTCTCAGGTTTATTTTGGAATAAATTTTTGAACCCCCTAGCTCATCTAGCAGTTCTTCAATAATAGGTATGGGAAACTTGTCCTTCACGGTTAGCTTGTTTAGGGCCCTATAGTCCATTCATAGCCTCCAACAATCATCCTTCTTCCCTACCAGAACCATAGGAGAAGCATATGAGCTAGGACTGTGCTGAATTATCCCTTGCTTCAGCATTTCTGACAATATTTTTTCTATCACATCTTTCTGAAGGGGAGAGTATCTAAAGGGTCTTGAGTTCACAAGGAGGCTATCCTCGTTCGGTGGGATATGGTGATCAAATGCCCCTCTTGAAGGTGGTAACTGTTTTGGTTCCTTAAATATTTCTTGGTATTCATCTAGTAGTAACTGCACCTCAACAGGTTTTTCCTCCTGGATGGCATCCTGTTCTCCTTCAGTGGATAGTCCTGTGCATACCTTGATTATAAAGATCTGAACATCATTGACAGAAATCTTGTTGAGGGCCTTGGCATCCACAGTCTTAAAGGGAGGATGGATGCCTTGCAATGCAACATGCCTTCTTTGATACACAAACTGCATGTACAACTTTTCAAAGTTGATTTGGATATCCCCAAGCTTACACAGCCACTGAATGCCTTGCACTACATCACAACTTCCTATAGGAAGCACCAAGAATTCATCCTGAAACATGACTCCTTGCATCAGCCACTTAAACCCCTTGCTTCCCTTTACTGATTGAATAACCCTTCCATCTGCCACTGACACAAAGGATTTATTTGATAGATTTTGCATCCAATCCTTTGAGCTGCTTTTTCATTAATGAAATTATGTGTGGATCCACTATTAATGAGGATGTTGATTGGTTTGTGCTCAGTGAATCCTTGGACCTGTAAGGTCTTGTACCCTCTGGAACCATGTAAGGCTTCTAAGGGAGATCTCACAACTCTCCATGACCTCCTCTTCCTGCCTTTGATCTTCATTGTCCCCCTCAAGTTCTAGCTCTTCAGCGATAGCCACACTTTCATCCTCAATTTCCAAGGAGTATATCTTTCTTTTGGCCTTACATTTATGCCCAGGCACAAACTTTTCATCGCAAAAAAAACACATGCCTTGGGCTTTTTTCTCTTCCATCTCAGCTGGAGAGAGTCTTCTCCTCCTGTTGTTATCAAAGCTTGCAGTAACTAGCCCCCCTTGGGATCTTCATTAAATCCTAGTCCTGATGATCCTTTAAAAACTGATGGTGTTGAAGAGAGTCCCGTGATGGCCTTGCTCAAAGCTTGCCTCTTGCAGTCTAGCTAGGTAATAAGCTTGAGGCAGACGGCAAGAATTTCCTACTCTAACAGCATCCCTGAGCTGAAGTTTTAAGCTGCTTAGGAAGATACTAATAGCATGCTCCGTAGCTAGATTGATTCTAGTTATAACACTGACAAATGCTCTTTGATAATCCTTCACTGAGTCTGTGTGTTTGACATTCATTAGCTCAGTCATGGGGTCACATTATTCAGCCCCAAAGCTATCACAAAAGGCCCATAGGTACTCTTCCCAAGTAGGAAGAAGCTTTGCCCCCTACTTTTCATGTAGCCTAAATGCCATTGCAGGAGCATCCCCTTCAACGTGCATGGATACTAACTTCATTCTCTGCTGAATAGTTACCTCCTCATCAACAAAGAATTGCTCCACCTTATACAACCAAGTCCTTAGATCCTCACCATTAAACTTAGGGAATTCTACCTTATGATACTTAGCAAAATGGATATTGGGCAATGGAACAATGGTATTATAGGGAATGTTTTGTTGGTGGCTAGTGGTAGGTGTAGCCTGATAGGGGTGAGGTGTAGGGATGTATGGAACTTGGTGATACAAAGGAGGGGATATGCGGGTGGCTAGTGTGCAGTAAGCAGGTGGGAATTGAGTGTATTGTGTGTAATGGTTATAGAGTGGGGGTATAACCATAGGAGCCCCTTGAGTCTGAAACTGAGCAGGTTGGTAGCTCCTATTGAGTTGCTTGGGTTATAAGGCGGTTGACGTGGTGTCAAGGTTGCTCTGGGGTGGAATTGGATGAGTGGGGAAATTATATGTTTGAAATGGAGCAGGTTGCATAGGAGTGATTCGTGCAGGCAGATTTTGCATTGAGGAGCTAGGGTTTGAAGGTCAGTGACATTGCAACGGAGGTGACTCTAATAGGAGCAGCAGATAGGGGTAGAAACAACAGCAGGGCTATTGACCCCTTGTGACTTAGGCGAAGCTAAGTCTCCAAAATCAAAAGGTTTGTCGTTGGGAGAGTAAAGCTCACCTCCACTGTAAGCCACTGATTTATCCCTCTCGGTTCTCTTCATATCATGTATAACTTCATTGAGTACCTCCCTGAGCTCACTCTTCTTGATTTCTGCAGGTCTGTTCTTGAATGGCCTCAAGTTGGTCTTGTCTAGCAGTGAAAGTCGACACGTCTGTAGAGATCTTTTTAAGTGCCTCTGTAACTTCACTCATATTAGTAGCCATTGTTCCCACAGAGACAAGATTTGCTCTGATACCACTGATACGAACTGAGCTAAACAACAAACATCAAAAAGAGAATGAAAAAGAAGCAATAAAACAGTAAAAGCGGGAAAGAAAAAGGAGCGAAAGATAACTAGGGCAACAAAAATAAAGGTTTTGTATATTGATAATGATGAAAGAGATAGTTAATACAATATATAGAAATGTAAAGCTAGATTCTGAGCTGGCAGCGTACAACTCTGCCATGTTCTAACAACCTGATCTTTGGACCTATTGTGTCTAAGACAAAGGAAATCGTGGGGTCAATGTGTAATTACTACTAATTATAACTTAAAAGCAAAAGGGACTAAACGACTATCTTGGAAACTTGTTTTTAGCCTTGTCCCCAACTAACTTAATGACCAAGTACACGTGCGCAAGCACCAGGTACTAATGCTGTAGCTCTTTCCATTTTCGATTCGTATCACACACAAATAGGCCAGGTCACTACTGTTTATAAGGAAAAAAGGAAAAAGAAAAAAAGAATTGTGTTCTGTATGATAAATCAAAGAGCACAGACTCGTGTATATTTTCTGCTCGTCTGCAATTTGATGAAATAGTCATGTTAGCACTTTTACTTATGTCCTATGCCTTTAAAGGAGTTGTTTTATACATCAGTAGAAAATATAAAGAACTCAAGTACTTTTTATTTCTATTTTTATTATGTATAATTTTGGCTTAGATGAGTTTATATGGAGTAACATGGTCACTGAGGATTCATATAACTGATCTCAACTCGTTTGGGACTGAGGCTTAGTTGTTGTTGCAATTTGATGAATCTTTCGCTCTCTACTTATTGCTTAGTTGAGAAGTTGATATTGCTGATCCTTCCTAAATAATAATTTATATGACTGACCCAATCTTGCAATAATTTTTATTTACCGTAGGTCTAGCCTGATCTTAGTGATTTGTTTAATTCTTTCGAGTAATATAAGTATTTGTTTCCAACTTATGCTGAGAATGTATGACTTTTTCGTCATTCTTTATGCTTTAGTCTTGTCACCTGGGTTTTTATGAGCTTTTGGAAATTTGTTGCGCCAATTTCTTGAGTTAATTACAGAACTAGAAATTTTTCCCCTTTGGTGTTGTATTCTGTAATTTTGGTTATCAATCACTGAAAATGGCTCATATCTTGCAGATTACACGGTTAAACTCGCAGTGGAACTTGAAACTGCGGCACGGTTGAGGGCTTCTCAGTTCATTGTACCTCAAAGGCCATGGCTTGGTATTCTCCTTGCCCTTTGTCATTGTTTACGTTAATTACCTTGCTCCTAGCAATTTCTAGCTGCATAAAATATTCATTGTGTCTTGGGTTGTTTTTGCTGACATTTGGTTTTAATGACGAATTTGTGTAGAATAAACTATTTTCGACTCACCTGGCTTTTCCTTTCAGATTTGTACGGGATTAATGTTAAACCTGTCGCTCCTTTTGGAAGCGCTAGCAGTAAGCTTTTTGTTGATCCTGCACTGATACACCGGGTACTACCTGATGAACTTCTTTTTGAGGTATACTTTCCTGGATTTCAATTAATTTTTCCTCTGTAATTTTTGTGTCAACATGTAAATATATGGCAAGTGCTTAAAATGCTTTGTGACACTAGGAAGCTGAATAATATTGATAAGACCAGTTGGTCTGCGCTAAGTCAATTTTTAGGTATCGGAACTCTAAATGATATTTTTTTTCATATAAATATCAAAAGAAAACAATTAATCAGAAAGTAAGAGGTTTTTGTGGCTGTTCTGGTTTACTCATAAATTTATATTGAGGTACATCTAGTTAGCCCCCTGTGAACAACTATGGCTGTTCTGGTTTACTCTTACATTTATAGTGAGGTGATATCTAGTTAGCCCCCTATGAACAACTTTTTCTTTCTTGCCACACAATAGATTAGTGGATTCTATGTGGAGACCAGCATTACTACATTAACGCCTTTTTTCCTCTTCGATTCTTCATCTTAGAAGAAAGGTTGGACCCTATCTCTTCTTCATTGGAGATTGGGCATGCTGGACTCTATGATCTCATTATAGTACTCAAGTCAAGCTTTACAGCCAAGCATAACAGCGACCTTTTTCTTTAATTCTTTCTCTGGCTGGTTAGCTAGTTATCAAAGAAAGTTTTCTAATTACCCTTCAGCCGACCCACCTTTCTCTCTCTCTCTCTCTCTCTCTCACCAAGTTTCTTGTTGTTTCCCCTCCTGGGGTGTAGGTGGGGTTTCAAATTTAGAGCATTGAAGGCAATTAAGAAATTCTGTATGGGGTGGTCTCCATTACATATGATTTTGTATCACCACTTAACTTACCTTTTTAAGAAGTATTAACATAATAATATATGATTGCCAAATTGCTGTGTCAATCAGATATACTTGAGAAAGATTATGCTGTTTGTAGATTGAAATATTAGATTTTCGTCCTTCCTGTCTCTCTATAGTTGAGGTGAGGAAGTCGGACACTTAACATAATTTATGATTGATATTATGTAGATCTTCTCTAGAATGACTCCATACACCATGGGTAGGGCAGCTTGTGTTTGTCGAAAGTGGAGGTATACAATTCGGAACCCTGTATTTTGGCGCAATGCATGTCTAAAGACTTGGCAGGTACCGTGGGTACTGGATCTGGTAGTTCTATTACCACTAGTAAGCTTGGCTATTGATCTTTAGAAATTGTGCCTCTTTCTTTGAAGGTTGCTGGAGTGGTAGAAAATTATAAGGCCCTTCAGTTGAAGTATGATGGTTCATGGAGAAAAATGTGGCTTTTAAGACCAAGGGTTCGTACAGATGGTAAGATATAGTTGCACAATTGCTTCGAAGTATACTATAGTTACATTAAGTTGCTGTGGTTATTCTTTTAACACATGATATTCACACCTGTTTCTATGACAAGAAGTTCCTTATTAATTAAAATACTCTAGGGAAATCATTATTTTTGGAGGGAGAGCAGATTGAGAACATGTGTGGGGATGGTTTGCTATACTGTTCCTTTCGTGGGATTTTGGAATGTTATGTATTCTGATTATTGATTTTGGTGACAAATGAAATAGATGCTTTTTCCAAGACACTAGAATGCCGGTACTTTAACTTCTATTTGTTGCTTTTTGACTAGATATGTGACTTCTTTCTGTACAATTCTCAGATTATTCATTATTACACTGCTGCATTTTAATTATCCTCAAAGCCAATCTTTTATTTGCTCATTGGTCGCTGCAATAATACAGCACTCTAATCCTGTATCTGGGAAGAGCCTTTAAGTTCTGCAAAACATTATTTGTTGATGTTCATTTCTACATACTAAAGATAGTGGTAAGAGTTGCTGATTTTGGTAGAAATTTTTGTTGCTCCTTGTAGCATCAATAGAATTATGCTATAGAGCATCCAATATTTGGTAAAAGCTGGAAATATAAAGTTTTCCAAGAAGTGTCTTAAAGCTGGGTATAGTGTATTTGATAGGAATGCAGCGATTGTATTTTCCAAAATAAATCTCTCTGTAGATGGTATACGCACATAAGGTGGTGTACCACATATCACCGTATTCATCTAAATTTACTTCTCATCTCATCTGAGCAAGTGAATTTCCCTATCAGGATGTTTCTGTCATAGGCTGTAAAAATTTGGTTGATTTGTGTCAATGACTCTAATATCAAGTTTTCACATTTTTATCCTACAGGTATTTATGTCAGTCGAAACACATATATTCGTGCAGGAGTTGCTGAGTGGAAAATTACAAATCCAGTTCATATTGTATGTTTATTCTTGTTTTCTATTTAGTTAAAATTTTCTCATACAGTTCTTGAATTGCATGTTGTGAGATGAGCTAGAGCTGGTGAATACTGGACGATACTTTTAAGAGAAGGCAAATTTTGCAATACGCTAATTCATCTTTTGCCTTGTAAATTTTATGAAGGAAGAAAGTTCAGAAAATTTGACGCCTTAGACAAATGGAACTTCCTCTTTTCACTAGATACTGAGGTCGCTAGTTCATCATAGCTAGAAGCATAGTAAATTATTGTGTCCTTATTTCTCGTGAAGATTTATTATCAGTGAGGAAAAGAGAAAAAATGAAATATGCTTTTGGCAGTGTTGTCAAAGGCGAAAATCATTAAAAACCGCTCCAAGTCTATCAGGGCTTTAAGCGAAAAGTGCAATTTAAGTGCGGGCTTCAATTAAAAAAGGCGCAATGAAGAAAAAGAATAAAAATATATATGTAATGCAAGAAATAAGTAACAATTTCATTCATAATGATTTTGTTAACAAATAATATATTCTTTTGCCAATCATATTTATTGTTTTGTATTGGTTTATTCAAGATAGAACTTATGGCCAATGAGGCGCACGCCTTAGTGCTTTGCCTACACTGGAGCGCAACTTAAGTGAGGCGAAGTGCATACCCTGAGTTTTTTTGAGCTTCAGGGCTTAACCGCGCCTCAAATGAGCCTTTGATAATACTGGCTTTTGGTATGGTTTGTATGTGTACCTAGGAGATGTTATCTTTGAGGGAATCAATTCTGATATGTGTTTGTTGTAAACGATTGAAGTTGTTTTTTATCAAAAAAAATATTTTACCGCAAATGGAAAAAAGAACATGCATCTTTTAATGGCGTTGATCATTTTCCTCTACAACTATCTTTTTTTTTTTTTTTAAGTTCAATTGTGGGTTTTTTTTTTTTTTTTGGGGGGGGGGGGGGTGAGGTAAAAAAATGCTGCTTATGCGGTTTGAGGATTTCACCTAGATGTTGGAAGACGCTGGTGCTCACCAAGTGAAGCTTCACATATACAATGGAAGGTGAGGGTATATAATATGAATGGTACGGGTGCTCTTCAAATTTCTCATGTTCACTCTCCTACCAGCATTTTGCTAACATATGTCAAACTTTACTATGCAGAACGTCTGGAAAATGCGAGTCCCTTGCTCCATCTCCCATTTTCCTGCTAATATTTCGTGCCACTACCCTTTATATCCGACCAAAACCAACACAAACGGAAATATATTCTATCATAAGGCTTTTTCCACGAGAAAGTTACAGTGAATACTTTATATGTCAATTGAAAACATTCGAAGAATATTAGACTTGTATATTTTTTTAATAATCGTGGTGTTCGGGCCAGCTTACGCGCATCTTGACTATTTCTATAGGGTATTTACTACCTTCCACCAGCACAGGTACCGGGTAACCCTGTCCATCAAGGCTTGGACAAATGGAAGAAGTCACCTACTGTTTTTGCCTCTGTTGGGATTCTAACTTGACCACACCGTTGGGATTCTAACGTCATGGTTCTCACTCCACTTCATTGACTAGGCCACACCGTTGGGTGCGACCTGTACCTTTTTTTTTTCCAATACTAATGTTTTGTACTAAAGAAGCTTATGTCAACGTGATGTCTCCTAAACTTTTTTATTTGTTTTTCGGAGGGGCTTGTGTTTCTTGGGGGAGGACGTAGTATTTGAATTTTCATTGTGTTACGCATCATCAATCTCTATCAACTTTTCCTTGAAGAAGAAGTTATTCAGTTCTTTGGTTTGGACATTGCTCCTTAATAAGTCAGTTGTTGAGCCTAAATTATTTAATCTTTTTGTTTTAATTGGTTAGCATTGACATTCTATCAATTCTAGATCTGTGTTTGAATTTTTCATTGGTGATGCATTTTCCTCCCATTGCTTCTTTTTCTTCACTTTTGCATTCTATAGCAGTTGGTCCTCCATGGCATTTCATAACACCACAAGTGTTCTTTTGGTTGTAGGTATGTTACTATCGCTATATGAGATTTTATCCTTCGGGCAGATTCCTTTATAAGGTAGTCATCGTTGGTTGCTTAGCTCTTGTGACATACTAAAAGATCCTTACATGTTGTTCTTGCTATAACTGGTTTATAACTTCTATGAATTGCTTAACTAGAATTCAGCACAAAAAGTCAAGGATGTCACAAAATGCCTGAACTTCCGTGCCTCAAGGGCTGACTGTGTTTTTAGGGGGAATTACACTCTATCAGAGGATAAAGTAAGTTCAAATCTACTTTTACGTACAACTCAATTTGTTTTCAGCAGCAATATTGGTCATATATGGTGAAACCTATATCATGGTTCATTCCTCCTTGGTTAAGTGGGTATTGCCTTTGGCATTTAGTTGAGTTATGTGAAGCAAAGTTTGAACATGCAGCTCGCTGCTTTCTTTTTTGCAGGTTGAAGCTGCTCTTTTGTACCCTGGAACGCGTCCTACTGTATTAAGATTCCGTTTAAGGTACTTGATCATGGACATTATATTTTTGTAATTCTGAGCTCCTGTGAACTTAAATCATTATTGAAGGTTGGGTACTTTTCCCCTCTGTCCCTTTAAGCCACCGTATAAGTTCAGCTTTTCTCTAAGAGAAACTAGCTTTTAAGCAAAAGAATAATTAAACTGACCATCTGTAAGAGTGCAAGCAAGCTTAAATTATATGTTGATGCCAAGTGAGATTGAGGATTTTTTAAACTCAGATTTGAAAGCAGCAGGCTATCTTTTTCAGATCCTGGTAACTCTTGTAAAAAGTTTAGTGGTGTGCTTCCAATAAATGTCAACACTCATTACAGTTCCCACCTTATCCTTTACTGCAAGCAGTTCTGCATCCTTAAGATGTTTAAATAGGTTTCTATATGTGATGTGTGGATTTCGTGGTAGCTAGTCTCTCGGGCTTTCTCTTGTAGAAGTAATCAGTTAATACTTGCGTAATTCCATGCAGTTCTTAAGAAGTTTCGAAAAATTTCTCTTGTATTAGAAAAATCAAATTCTGACTCTTAGTGCACATTCTCTGCTATTTTTCCACTTGCAGATGGCGTGTTCTTTTCATTTATATCACTTGTGATGCTTTGTTGTCACTCAATCGCTACATTGACTGCAACTGATAAACCTGAAGTTTGTACTGTAGAGTGGAAAGTAAATAGAATCTTCACGAACATGTAATGCTGGTTTCTCTAATTGGTGTAATTTCTACTTGGTGCCTCTTACAAATTTATGTTACACATCACATTTTCATTAGGTTGAGGGGTACAACTCAAGGTGCTAATAACAGAATGGATCTACTTGCACTTCTTACCAGTGGTGTGAGTGATAGTGAGGTTGATGGCCCTGACGAAGACATTCTTGGGGTTGTTGAGAGGTGGCAAGAGGATGAAACACATAACCCAGATGTTCCAGCAATTTCACACAAGAGGGGTCTAACACCTTTTGTCTTTGTTCCGTTTGAGGA
This sequence comes from Nicotiana obtusifolia, assembly GCA_002018475.1. Lineage (NCBI taxonomy): Eukaryota > Viridiplantae > Streptophyta > Magnoliopsida > Solanales > Solanaceae > Nicotiana > Nicotiana obtusifolia. The sequence continues at coordinate 85,932 of MCJB01021842.1, read as the reverse complement.
GGTGAGTTTGTCATTCACATTTAGCTAAGGAGTCCCTTCTCAAAATCATGCGAAAAGGAATATGGTTTATCCTAAAAATTAAACTGTCTTCCTTTTTAAATCTGATAATGAGTATAGCTAAGGAGCCAATTCTTATAGGTGGCGGATGCTTCTTATGATTGAATGTGATGTAGTGTCTTCTGATTTACTAAAACATAAAATAAATTATGTACAATCTTGAACCAGTTGATATAGGTCTATACAAAAGAAATAAAAGAAAAGTTGGCTGTCACTTTGCATAGTAATATTATCAGAAGCTAGAAGAATATGTGGTTTCTCCATAATTCATACACCCAAATTAGCTGATGCATATACATGCATCGAGTCGCCTCTGAATGTCCTATCTAGTTTAGATATCTCCTCCTTTGCGTACAGTTTTTGCGATTGTCATCATCGTGGTCCCTTTGCTTACAGTTTTGATGATTTTAGCCCTATTTGATGCTATGATTCCGATCCAACGATACTTCATTTTCCATTCACTAGAATCAGTTTAATTGCTTTAGCCTGATAAAGGTTTTCCTATATCTAACATCACGTGAAATTACAGCGGAATAAAGTTTTAATTTGTTCTGTTCGATAACAATTTCAGATATTTGACATTTTCTATCACATGCATCTATGATTGAACACTATTTTTTTTAATCCTTTCCCGGGTTATAGGTGGAAACTTCAGTTCTGAATCTCCCTGTGGAAAGAATGGACTTTTACGTTCCTGGTTAGGAACTGGATCAGATAGACAATCTATTGGCTGTAAATATCAAATATTGTTTTTTTGCAAGTCTGTATTTTGGCATCTGTAATTGGAAAGTTATCAATTTGTTGTGACACAGGTTCCTATCGAGAATGAAAGACTGTAATATGATATCTTTGTTTGTAATATATGGCAGTTTGAATATGTTCAAGTTGCCATCTGTGTGACAACTACCTTCTTTTAATAGAATACTTAAGGGAGGGGGAAATTGGGAATTGAATAGTATTACTTTCTTTTAATATGAACCTCAACCTACACGAGTGGATTCGTTAGCGTGATAATTCGTTAGCAGACTAGTATGCAGGGATTATAGTACGGTTGTAACATAGATATTAATAATTACTGATTTATCGATGTATAATTGTAAACTTATGTTTGATTTTGAAATGGATAATATGTTGTGTTCCATTATAACTTTGGCCTTTTTAACAGCTTTGCTGGTAGGCACTCTTGAATTCTTCACTCACTGCAACCTTTTTTCCTTGTGAACTGAGAGTTGTTTATTTGGGGCGAGAGTTTCGCTTTTCAACTCTCGTCTGCACGCCAAAAATCAAGTTGATTGAACTGGTTTAGTTTGTTTAAATGTATCTGTAGTAATTAGCACATTTTTTTGCTTTTAGTGTGCTTGAACCTTGAAGTTGAAGTTGAAGTATGTATTACATTTACTTTTAGCTCGTGAGACGAATAAAAAAAAAAGGGTAGTCCGGTGCATTAAACTCCCGTTATGTGTGGGGTCCAGGGAAGGGTCGAACCATAAAGATCTTTTATACGCGATTTTACCCTGCATTTTTACAAGAGGTTGTTTTTATGGCTTGAACTCGTGACCTTCTGGTCACATAGTAGCAACTTTACCGGTTACGTCAAGACTCTCCTTCTAGCATGTGAGACGAATATATACCTTAAAACCGAGCGTGGAAGGTGGAATATTGAAGAGGAGATGAAAAATAACTCAAGAATATGCAAGGTTTCTGCATTGATTTTGTCAAATATTTCCCTCTATGATTTGTTTCAAGAATATTATATAAGCATATATCATTAACAACAAGATCGCACTAAATAATAGAGTAGTATAAAGCACTGACTAAAAGTAATGAATTTGTTGCAGGCACATCTAAACCCAACCAATCGAACGCATTACTGTGGCCAGCTCTTGTGATATTGATTTTCACTTCTCATATATGTTCACCAATAAACAGAAAAATAGGGAAAATAAAATAGACTAGTACATACGTCTTATTCTACAAATATCAATCCACAGAGCTGCTTCAAATGTAAATCACAAGTTGAAACTCCTCTGCGCTCATAAATTTCTACGGATAATGTTGGGATCAAAATAACAAGACGTCAAACAAAAGCAAATAAAGTAAACTTCGATGACGATAAATCAGAGGATAAAGAAAATTATATTAAAAAAAACATATTATATTTAATATGATTTGGTCAATTAACCTACATATAATTTACTAAAAAAAGAGAATATAAAATTTCGAGAGAATAGTTTTTTCCCTAAATGAAACTCCTTTAAGGACTACATTATGGATGCTATTGTGTACGAAGGAGTGATCCTCAATTCATAAAGGTCACAACCTTTTTCCTCCTAGAAATGAATCTATCAAATATGGATGTGATCTATATTTTTCTTTTAGAAAAAGTAAATCAATTATCGTAAATATTTTACACTTCTTTAAAACGACATGTAAATCCAAATATGAAAAGAAAATTAAAGTAAACATTAACAATTCTCCCTAGTGGCTGAACTTTTTTGACAAAGTTTGATCCGCATTCTTCACAAAGTTATCGTCAAATTGGTGGTAGCTTGATCTCAACCCAGATTGAATATCAACCTCGCTTCAACCATTGTCTCTGGTAACACTTGTTAGGATCGAAATAACAAGGCGTTATGAGAAAGCGAACAAAGCAAACCATGGTGATGATAAATTTGATGAGAAAGAGAATTTATATCTATACTATATTAAAAGCACAAAGGCACTTAGCGAAATATCGTTCGCTTTTTTTGCCCTTTAATAATATATTTTATATTGGACAAAACAGTAATTTTAGTTATTTTTCTAATATGTAAGAATAGGTATTTAATTTTTTTCTAATATTTAAGGACAATCATTTAATATTCACCTAATATTTAGGATTTTGATATGGAAATTTATATAATTATTTAACTCGAATTCTTTTAATTTTCTTCCGGTTCTAGGAGTCCTTTACTATCAAATCCGTTAAAAGATAGAAGTATTTTATAAATTTACGAGTATTATTTTTATTGTTGTAATTATTTTTGTTTAAGAGCTCTTTTTAGGTTTACAAGCTCTCTTTTTTTGGTTAAAAAGTTTTAGATTTAGTATTGCGTATTTTTTTTTTTACTTTTTCTTTTTCAGAACTTATTTTCTTTGTATAATTATGTAATTTGATTATACAAAATGAGCTACCGTAATTTATTTATTTTCTAGTCTGTTGGAAATAATTCATATATAAATATTGATTATATAAAATGAGCTACCGTAATTTATTCTTTTCTAATCTATTGGCAGTAATTTGTATAATATTTATATTAATTAAAAAATAAAATAATTTGCTTTTTACTCTTGAATTTTATTTTATTTTTGTGAATAAATCTTCAAAAAAATCAGAAAAATTCTTAAGTTTTCAAGGATTATATGTGATATTGCTGAAATTGGAAAAGAAGCATGACAACGTATGAATTTAAAGTGATTGAATTAAAAACTAAAATAAATTTTTAGTTGAACATATTGACTGATGATTGAGAGCTTGTCTGAAGATTCATTATTTTAGGGAATATTAACTTTATTTTATCACTCAAACATGATATTTTAATATATTATTTTTATAATATTTTAAAATTATTTCTTATTGCGATAGTGTACACGCGCAAAGTGCGTATCATAAGACTAGTAATACTAAAAGGGTCATATAATATTTATCATGGTTTGGTCAATTAACCTACATGTGATTTGCTAATAAAAGAGAATACAAAATTTCGGGAAAATAATTCTTTCCCAAACAAAATTCTTTTAATTAATGACTACATTGTGAATGCTATTGCGTTATTTTGTATGAAGAAGGGATCTCCAATTTATAGAGATCAAAATCTTTTCCTCTAAGAAAGGGATCTGTCAATTATGAAAAATATTTTTCCTTTTACGAAAAATAAAAATTAATTATGATAAATATTTTTTCATTCCTTCAAGTAAATGCAAATATGGAAAAAAAATCAGGGCATACGGTAACAGATGATTTGTTATTCACAGAAGCAAAGAAAGAAACTAAAGTGTAAACTTATTTCGAAGGAAAAATGATATTAAAAAATTAGGAACCAAAAAGGCAATTATACAGAAAACATGCAAACTCTTTCACCAACAACTTGTAATACTGATGATCATTAAGAAATGTGTATTGGGTCAAACACGACCGGCTGCTCGAGGTGAGTCGAGCCCGGATATAGCGCAAGATCGGATTGCCTCGATCCGAAGTCGGCAAGTCGAGCACGAAATTGGAGCAACCGAAATGGGATGACCAACATTGGCCGATGAAAGCATATCTCGTGATAAAGATCAGTTTCGAGCGGATGTTTCGTGCATTCCTGATATTTCGGCGGGAGTAGATATCTCAACCGTCATAGACGTTAGGCCACTATTTTAGGGATATCCCATCCCGTAATTAAAGGGATTTTATCTTGTAATTAGAGTTTTACCAATTAAGGAGTCTTTCTTTTACCTATAAGAAGGATGTCTACCTTCATTGTAAAACACAACTCACATCAATAGAAAATACTAAATACGGCTACTGTTCATCAAGCTTTTGTCTTCTTTGTTATACTTCGTCATTGAATACTCAATCACAGTGGTTTGGTTATTCCTTTTATCTATTATATTCCAGTTATTTGCATTATATTTTACATTGTATCAAATTGATTCACACATCTTTAGCACTACGAACAAATTCAATTGTTACTCGGATTTAAGGGTAAACAGTTTGGCGCCCATTGTGGGGCAAAGGATATTAGTGAACTTTTTGGTACTATTCTCTTTCACGCACTATTTTACGCTTGCTCTTTGCAGAATTTTTTGTTTTTCAGATTACAGCTTAATCATGTCACACTCATTCCCCAACAATAGCGAGTTCAACCACAAAGGCGAAAACAACGCTGCGCCCGAAAATAAGGTCCCAATCGACGCCAACTCCCAAATGGCAGTCGACGCTGATCAGACCCCCGGCCCATCACACAGCGTTCGGGGGAAAAGCCACTCAGGGATTCAACACAGTGGGGAAAACGAAATTAGCCTCAAAGTAATATTCGATATGTTGCTAGCCCAGCAAGCGGCGATAGCCCAATTACAAAGCCGCAATCAGAACCCGGGCGGAGCCGAAGCCGTTCCTCCTCAGGTGGTAGCCGAACAAAATGAGCGGATCGCAACGCAACCGGATGAGAACACTTCAGGAACCAACTCCGGGATTATCAAAATGCTCGAGGAGTTGACTAAGCGGGTCGAAACAGGTGAAAAAAGAATCAAAGCTAACGACAAGAAGGTCGAAACGTACAATTCGAGGGTAGACCAGATACCGGGAGCACCTCTGGTGTTGAAAGGTTTGGACGCTAAAAAGTTTGTACAAAAGCCTTTCCCGTCCAGCGCCGCTCCAAAACCGATTCCAAAAAAATTCTACATGCCCGAAATCCCTAAATATAACGGGACTTCGGATCCAAATGAGCACGTGACAGCTTACACCTGTGCTATAAAGGGGAACGACCTCGAATACAATAAAATCAAGAGGATATTGTCAACTCCATATCACCCCAGTGGTAACGGCCAAGCAGAATCGACCAACAAAACCATAATTCAAAACCTGAAGAAAAGGCTAGTCGATGCTAAAGGAAAATGGAAGGAAATGCTGCCCGAAGTCTTATGGGCATACCGAACAACCGAAAGAACTAGTACCGGGGCCACCCCGTTCTCCCTAGTATATGGCACCGAAGCGTTGATACCGGTCGAGGTAGGCGAACCAAGCATCAGGTTTCAACACGCTACCGAAGAGTCTAACCGGGAGGCTATGAATGTTAGCCTGGAACTCTTAGATGAAAGAAGAGAAGCCTCTCTAGTTCGAATAGCAGCGCAAAAACAAAGAATCGAGAGGTACTATAATCGGAGAGCTCGTCTCCGATACTTCAGTGCGGGGGACCTGGTCCTTAGGAGAGTCACGCCCAATACCCGGGATCCCAACGAAGGAAAGTTAGGACCGAACTAGGAAGGTCCCTATGTTGTAGTAAAGGTCACCGGGAAGGGATCTTACAAGCTCGGGACTACGGATGGTAAGCCGCTGCCGAATAATTGGAATGTGGGCCACTTGAAGCGATACTATTGTTAAGGTAACTTACTTTGCTCTTTTCTCCTTTTTATTTTGTTTATCGGCACTAACACATGCAGGGTAGGTCGATATCAAGCAAACCAACACGAGGTATTAGGACTGAAAGCACGCGTTGCACTCTTTTTCCCTTCGACCGGTTTTGTCCCAAATTGGGTTTTACGGCAAGGTTTTTAATGAGGCAACCATATGTCGTGCTAACATAGATCAATCATTTATCGGAATTCACAAATCTTGTATTGAACTCTAGCGATGTTCGTTTGTTTACTTTGATTTCCAGGGGGCTAAATAAAGATCGCTAGGAATTGATGTAAGGGTCAAACGGTCAGAAGAGCCGTACCCGAGTAGATCGATCTGATTTCCCTCCATCAAACGAAGATGTACAAGTACATAAATATTAACGAAATCGTTTGGTACCTACATTATATTCTCAAGCCCAAGGGCTTTTACAATCATCTTTGCATTATCAATAACTAAGATAGTCAAAAATGCATCAA